>JAODAL010004264.1:0-159395 GCA_025379985.1 Phyllomedusa bahiana
TAACAAATTTAATTAACTTTTACCGGGTAGGGCAACAATGTATTAATTTGGTATCCGACAAACGGTGACAAATTTAAAATGGAATACATTTTAAAAAAATGAAAAAAAAATAATGCCTTCCATTTTTTTTTTTTTGGAGTGCCAATGAATTAAAGAGGGAACTTTCTCTGTCGAACCTAGAAAATGCTTAAGTCACTTTTGACTGTGGCATCTAAGTAGTTAAATGACTATGATAAGAGGTTGGGTGTCAAGAAATGTTAATCGTCCTGACACAGTTTTGATCTTGGTGATGTATGTGTAAAGCATGGTGCTTTCAAACATAGCAATCTGTGACAAACATGAATGTAAAGGTGCAACTAGGGATTCATTCTAACAGCTAGACATAATTTTTAACCACAGATTACTAAATATTTAACCCATTATGGTCATTTTGACCTTAATGACTGATTGGCTATCTCTCAAGCGTCATAGTGTGAGGAACCGGTCACGGGCACATGAGTAAACACTGACTGAGGGAGGCCCTGACGCTGTTCCCAACCCACTGTCCCTGCCTTTTGGGGATGCCCGATTCCTTAACAGGTCAGCCCCAATTGAAGACTGCGAGATGCACTCACTGGGCGAATACACAAGATGTAAACAAAACAAACACTAAACACCATAGCAGAAGATGAAAGTAGCCAGGTCAGCAACAGTTGGGAGAAGCAGTACAGAATCACTAAAGCAGAGAATAGTTGGAAAGTATGCCGAGGCAGGTAACAGGAAAAGCAAGAAAAAAGTAAAAAGGCTAGTTCCCCAGGGCACAAAAGGTTACCAGCATAGCAGGCAAGGAGAAATGGGACAGGAACCCTATTTATAACAGACCAGAGAAAAAAAAAACAGAGGTGATAGGTGGAAGCAACAAAACACCGGGTTGGAATACAAGGCTGTCAATCAAAAATACTTGCAAGGAAATACGAGTGCTGGAGGACACAGACTACGGCCGTTGGCCAGGAATCAGTTAACAGAGCAGAGTATGACAGTGTTCATACTGGTGAAAACAAATATAAAGAAACTATGGCCGAAACCGCGGTTTGTGTTGCAATGGCCGTGGCCGGTGACCAGAGCTTAAAGCTGGGGTCTGTCAGGCACAATCCTGACACATAGCTTATATTTTGTCGATGTAGCCATTTAAGGGCTTGCTTTCTGTGGCATGAATTGTAGTTTTTAATGGCAAAGTTTTGGGGAACATAAAACGTATTGATTATGTGTTGCATTAATAATGCATTACCTTTATTTTGTAGGTCAGTATGATTCTTGTGATATCAAATTTATAGTTTATTATGTTTACTTCTTCTGTACAATAAAAACACTTACTAATATCATTTGTTTTTGTGTCACCATATTCTGCGATCCAAAACTTCTTTATTTTTCAGTCAACAGATTTGTGTGAGGATTTGTTTTTCATGTGAAATAACCTGTAGTTTTCATTTGTTTTCCATTTGTGCCATTCTAAGAAACATACAACTTTTTGGTTACTTTTTATTGCAGATTTTAAAGGCAGGATGAATAAAAAACAGCAGTTTTGGATTTCTGTTTGTTATCTATTTTATAAGGCACTCACCATGTAGCATAATTGAC
The DNA here is from genome assembly GCA_025379985.1 of Phyllomedusa bahiana. NCBI lineage: Eukaryota > Metazoa > Chordata > Amphibia > Anura > Hylidae > Phyllomedusa > Phyllomedusa bahiana. The sequence goes on from JAODAL010004264.1 coordinate 1,618, forward strand.
ATGTTTATTTCACATTGTGAGTTATTTTCTATTATTTACTACTTTTGCGCAATAATTTACTTGTTCTAAAAAATGTCGATCTTTTTATCTTGCCAGATTCTGTGAGCCATGACTTTTTTTTATTTTTCTGACAACTAAGCTATGTGGGATGAGTTCTAGTTTTCATTTGTAGTTTTTGTCTTTGTTTTTCTACCCAGTGCAGGTTAACAAGATTATGGAAATTCCAAATTTATATACATTTTTACCACATTTACACAATAAAATAATTTAAAAAATGTGTCCCCATATCCTGAGAACCATATCTTTTTTATTTTCCAGTTAATTGAGTTGTGTGTGTTTTTGTGGGGGGGGGGAGGGTTGGAGGAGGAGTTGTGTTTGTCTTCGACAATATTTTGGGGTATTATGAGGTTTTGATCACTTTATATTCTGTTTTTCTGTGGGATAGAGATTTTTGCTGTATTTCATTTCTTTTTTTTACTTTTTGATTTGTGCAAAAGAGGTCTTGATCATTAGGGTATGTTCTCATGGCGTTTTTGGATCTGTGTTGGATTCAAAAATCAGATCCAAAAATACTGCAGCAATCGGATCCAAAATAGATCCAACACATATCTAACACGCAGCTGCGTGTTTGGATGCGTGTTGCATGCAGCAGGATCGCACCCTAAAGTTTAAAATAGGACTCCTGCTGCGTCAATTCTTGGGACGGTTCTGAAAGACGGATCCGAAAGACTCAATGAGATACGAATCGTCGATCAATTGTGTGAACGCTGATCCATGTTTCTAATAAAAAGCAATGTAAATCACATTGATATTTATTACATACGTGTTTTGGTTCGTTTGGGGTCTGACAGATGGTTCCAAACATGTATCAAAAAAGCGTATGTAAACGAAGAGTAAACACGCCGTGTGAACATATTACATTGTTTATTTATTTCAGTGCATCATGTAAGCAATGTATTGAACAGTGTATTTCTAGACTAACTACTAGCCTAGACTACACTGCAGAGTCTATTAGCTTCCAAAATTTGGTGGACACAGGGTTCTAAAGCCCCGGTCTACCATGGCAATGTAGCTGCAGCCCAAGCTTGCATTGCGAGCAGCTGATGGGCTGACGTCCTCCCCTTAGCTAACCACCTAAAAGCTACATTCACTATGGGTCATGGCATATTTATGTTAACTCCAATCTCCTCTGTTGCAGAATGAACTTTGCTTTATGGTAAAGTTTGCTCCTGATGCAGATGGCATTGATTCAGTTCCTGAGCAAGTGCCATCCAAGTATGTCAAGATGCACTATGGCACTTAAAAAATATGATGTACAGTTATGTCAGAAATCATAAGGAGGTCAAACTATGTGAATAAATATTTAGGAACTCACTCTTTCTTTGTCCATCTTTGAGATTTTGTTTAGTCCATACTACTATGCAAGCAACCCTTCTTTTTTCTTAACATTTTTGCTGAATAGCTGTCTAAAATTAACTGCAGTAACCATGCACAGTAATAAGAAAACTGTGACATTAGTTTTATTTTCTGCTCCAGTTTGGCCCATTGTTTTGAAAAGTAACATGAAATCAAACTAATGAGAAATAAAAAATGCATAACATGTAAAGACAATCTGAGTAACTTTAAATTATTCAAGAAGGTAAGTACGAACAAGAATTTTAATTGGAAGTCATTATAACAGTTTTAAGGCAGAATTAAATTATTTTGGTGCTAACCCTACTGAAATATGCAATAGCCAGTATGAAAACAGGATATTACCTCTATGCCACTAAAGCTGTAACCTATGATTTCTTTGTTATGGCTGTTTTTATTCTGTTGGACTAAGAAATGTTACAGCTTAATAAGATCAGCTTTACTTATCATTCTGAAACCATAATATTAGTTGAATACATGTGCATTTAAATTTAAAAAAATGGTAATGTTTTTTTTTTTTTAAGAAAAAAAAGGTCATGTACAATTTTTGTTGCAAATTTTTAAGCCAAAGGCAGACATGCATCCAGCAAAAGGCATTGATTTCTACCCATAAATTTGTTTTCTCTTACGTCTCAACCACAGCACTACCAATGGACAGATGTAGCTTTTAATCAAGACAGAAATGTCCATCAATTAACTAATTAACTAGGGCCTGCTTCTAAACCCCTTACACCACAGCCAGTTTTGACAGAGCCCCATTATTTAAATCTGACATGTGTCACTTTATGTGATAATAACTTTTAGACATTTTTACCTTTCCATGTGAATAAGGGAATGTTTTCTCAAGACACATTGAGTGACATGTATTAACCTGTTCTTCAGCAGGTAATACATACAGGAGCAGTCTAGTGCCACTACGACAAGTCTGGCTCAGGCAAACCACCTTTAACTTGGTCTGAATGTTTAAACTGTTCTGTGCCTAGGTCTGGCATCAAAGAATCATAAATGTGTCTAATTTTATGAATGTGGTGTGACACACTTCCAGAACACCCCAGATCTTTGACGCATTAAAAAGTGTCTTTGGCGCATTACAATGTAAAGGGTATAAAAAAGAGAGGTGGCGCTCTTCTGTGAAAGTACGTCCAATACAATAAGCAATATATAAAAATACAATAGAGGGTGCTCACCTGATGGTGTTGTGCGATTATGGTAGAGGCAAAACACTCATGATGACATGGGTGGCTCAATCCGAGCCTTGGAAACAGTGGCCGCGTAGTCCTAATCCTCCGGAGCCAAAAAAGGCGACAGGCAACTATGGAAAATAGCAACAAAAACTAAGGGACCGGGTGCTCATTTCTTGGTAAAAATCATCGTAGAGATAGACATAGGATAAAAATATAAATTTTATTCCATTAAAATATTAAGGTATGAGCCCCAATATTGCAGAGTAACGTGCAAAACGCGTTTCGTGCCTGTACGGCACTTCCTCAGATGCTTCTATGTTACATGGCGCATTACAAGGGAACTTATCACTAGTGTTGAGCGATTATTATCAACAAATTTGAAATCGCCACAGTTTTTATGTTGATCGAAATTTTTAGGTCATGCGATAATTTAGGTTAAAATCTGTGCATCATCTATTAAGATCGCGCCATTTTCGGCGCTTCCTGTCATTTTGGCGGCCAGCAAATCAGCTTACAGAATAGAGCAGGGTGAGATGTGTGTGCGACGTCATGACTGGGATGTGTATGGTTGCGATTGGCTGGAAAAATCATATGGCCTCGTTTTACATAGAACAGCCCTTCCTGTTCAGCCTCAGTGTCTCTCAGCGTCTCAGAGCAGAAGGACGTGTGCTCTGCTTGTGTCCAAACAGCTCAGCGAAATTAATCTATTTCTTCACAGAGAAAGCTCTACTGTTAGCTGTGATCCTTACAACTTAGTTAGATTAGAGATTGGAAGATTTTATGTAGTTAGGTAGAGAATTTTAAAGGAGCATCTACCGCTGTGAAGTCACGGAGGAGAGCGGGGGGGGGTGAGGGCCCGCGGGCGAACACAGACAAGCTCTATCAAGAGTACTGGATAAAGTTCACCAAAGACTTAGTGTAGACATTGCACTGCAATAGTTTTATTATTAACAGTTATCTATTGAAATATTTCCTGGATATTGGGCAGCCTGAACTTATATTAGGATACACATCTTTTCTACTAACTGCAGGTCTCTTTGTTAGGTGCAAAACTCCATTTTAATTATCAGTATACATTTCAGATAGGTGTTCATTTTCAATTTTGTCCATTCCACCTTTGTTCATATATCCACCATGCAGTTAAATTTGAATCCAGCAATTGTGTAGTTACCACAGGTGAATTGATAGGTGCCAAAAATACCTTTTATTTTCCGAATACATTTCAGATACGTGTTTTTTCACTTTGGCGCAGGCCAGCTTTGATGATAGATCTACTTTGCAGTTATATTTGAATCCAGCAATTTTGTTTTGATTTGAGGGATTTGAGAATAGCTGTGATTTGCCGTCTTTTAATAAGAGACTTTCGAATACTCTTCCATACCTTCTCAATTTTTTATATTTCTGAACATGGAGCGAAATTCAGGTGGTAAGCGAGCAAAGAGGGGGGTAGGACATGGAGGTAGAGGTACAAGAGAAGGTGCTCCTTCCAGTGCTGGCGACAACACGCATGCCAGCGGATCGTCAGTTGCAGGACCGTCAGGCCTGTCATCGCTGGGTCAGGGCCCTGTGAATCTCAGTAACGAACAGCGTCGCCAATCTGTCCTTCAGTGGTTAATGCAACCTGCATCCAGCAGTCTTACCTCCTCGTCCTCCCAGTCACAGCCACAAATGTCGTCATCAGCATCACCAGCATCCGTCCAACATGAAGCAGCCCAAATGTCAACTCGTGTACTCACCACTGTGGATAATCCTTTTTCTGAAGACCTCTTTGATGACAAAATGCGGTTGGGGTCAGAAGGCATGTTAAAAGATCAAGAGGCCAAAGAGGATGATTTTCTCTGCTCTGACGCCCAGTTACTGATGCCATCAGAGGAGGAGAAGGAAGCCGGTCAATCGGCAAAAATCCCGGGCGGTCAGCAACGCCTTGCAGTCCCTCTTGCTTGCAGCCCGCAGCTCCTGGATGCAGAATCTCAGGACGACCAAGTCACCTGTGATGATGATGATGACGACATTGCGGATCCAACGTGGTCTTTTCAGCAGAATTTGCTTGCGAGCGCTTCATCAGTGGACGAGGAGGAAGACGATGGGGTAGTGTCAGTACGAGTTCCGCCTCAAAAAGGGAGAGGGTGGTCGCAGAAGTCCGCTGATATGATTCCGCCAGCCACGAACAGCGCAAACCCCGCTCCTCGCTTATCGCCGTCAAAAAGGTCTAGGACCTCTCAAGCCTGGGCCTTCTTTGAGCAAGCCTCTGTTTCACCCAGCGATGTCATATGCCGCTTTTGCCGTAAAAGCATAAGTAGTGGCAAGAACCTTAGGTGGTTAACCACCACCAACATGTCTAGTCACATGCAGCGAATGCATGAGTTGAAATGGAGGCAACACTTGGCCAAAAAAGGTCAGACCGACGCCGGGCCTCCAACCACTGTCACATCCTCTGTCTCCGCCTCCTCCTCCACCACCACCAAGCGTTCCTCAGCTGCCCATGTCCCTCAGAGTCATGATCAGGGATCAGCCTCCGCTTCAGCCTCCACCGTCGTCCGAGTACCATCAGTACCATCAGAGACCCATCCTACCCCTTCTCCTTCCGCCAGTTTGACAACCAGCACGCCGTACAGCGGCAAGTCTAGCAGCCAGCCTTCTGTCTTCCAGGTTTGGGAGCAGAAGAAACACTTTAACCCAAACCATCCCAAAGCCAAAAGCCTGAATGTCGGCATTGCCAGGCTTTTGGCCTTGGAAATGTTGCCTTTCCGTCTGGTGGACACAGATGGGTTCCGCCATGTCATGGCCCTTGCCTGCCCCCAATACCAGATGCCAAGCAGGCATTTCTTTGCCAAAAAAGCCGACCCTGCCCTGGCCAGCCACGTGTCATCTAAAATTTCAAGCGCGTTGTCTGCATCTGTGGCCGGAAAAGTCCAACTCACCACCGACACATGGACTAGTAAGCACGGCCAAGGCCGCTAGATCTCTGTGACAGCTCACTGGTTGAGCTGGGTGGATGTCTCTGGGGGTGATGGTGGCTCTCAGGCTCGGTGCACGCTCTTCAAAACCGCAGGGATGGTGCAGGGTTCTTTCCCCCAAGGTCCTCTGGTGGCATCACGTGCCCAGAGAAACCAGGCCGTGTTGAAATTAATCTGTCTTGGAGACCGTCCACACACAGGTCAGGAGCTGTGGACGGCTCTCCGCTATGAGACCGAGCGCTGGCTGGGTGCCAGGAACCTTGTGCCAGGCAAGGTGGTGTGCGATAACGGGCGAAATCTGCTGGCCGTCCTTAAGATCGGTAGGCTGGAGCACATCCCTTGCCTGGCACATGTCATGAGCTACCCGGGTCTGGACTGCCTGCTGAGGAAGGCTCGAAGTCTAAGTTCGCACTTCCACCGTTCGCACCCTGCTTCGTCCCGCCTGGCTGCGTTGCAGCGTCAGCTCGGCCTCCCCGTCAACCGTCTCATTGTTGACGTGGCAACACGCTGGAATTCCACCCTCCACATGCTCCAGCGATTGTGGCAGCAGCGCAATGCCATTACGCAGTAAGAAGTGACACATGGCCTGACAAGCAGCGGTGCGGACCTCGGGGTGTTGAGCCACCGAGAGTGGAGGCAGGTGAAAGAGCTCTGCACCATCCTTGCCAGTTTTGAAGAAGCCACCAAAATGGTCAGTGCGGACAATGCCCTTGTCAGCATGAGCATTGTGGTGATCTTAGTTCTGGAACGATCGTTGGACACACTGAAACAACAGGTCCCGCCAGCGACGGAGGAGGAGACGGACACAGATGCGGACACGGAGCCTTTCTCTCCGTCAAATCCACAAGCCCGATAGTTTCACAATTTCATCGGTCTTCATTAGGCAGTGGTTCGGGGTCCAGAGCTAGTGCAAGGTGGCGGATCAGCTCTCAGGGTGCATTATCTCAGGCAAGTCAGGGCTGTGTTGAAGCTGTGCCGGAGGAAGCAGAGGAGGAGGAGGAGGAGGAGGTATTCCTAGACACCGACGTTACTGACGTCCCTGCCTTGGAAAGAGGTTGGCGCGAATTTGAGGCGGAGGAGGAAGATGAGGAAGATCAGTTTGCTAGTGCCCCTCGACCCAGAGGCTTGGGAAATCAAGGCTCCATATCTCACATGAGTGCTTGGATGCTCCATTTCCTCCAACATGATCCTCGCATTAAGGCCATCAAAATGAACAACAGTTACTGGGTGGCCACCCTCCTGGATCCCCGATACAAAACAAAACTCAGCACTTTCCTTCCACCCACCCAAATAGAGAGTAAAATGCAGGAAATGGAGACCTTGCTGATTGATCAACTGGAGATATCTGTTGCGTCTGCTTCACGTTCCCCAAATGTCACAGTGGAACAACATAAGCGACGTGACAGCAGTAGAGTGCCAAGTAGCCGTAGCAGCAGCAGCAGCAGGCCAGGCTGCAGAAGCCTAATGGGTGACCTCTGGCAATCTTTATTTACCACCTCAAGAACGCATGCAATGCAGGGCTCACATCCAACACACAGAGACCAGCTTAAGATCATGGTGCACGACTATCTGCGTCTCAACACCGATGTTTTTGTATGTGTTCCGGACCCAATAGACTTCTGGGTATCCAAAATGGACGAATGGCCCGAGCTCGCTCGCCACGCCATAGAGGTGTTGTCCTGCCCAGCAGCCAGCGTCATATCTGAGCGGACCTTCAGCACAGCTGGAGGAGTCATTACAGACAAACGCATCCGGCTTTCCACAGATAATGTGGATCGTTTGACTTTCATCAAGATGAATCAGGCATGGATCTCTGATGATGTTGTGGCCCCAATTGCCGAGGTCACCGATTAGTTGCCGGTCTACTTCACATTCCTCTTCAAACAGAAATGGTCCTCTTGAAAAATGTTTTTTAAAATGATCATTTCTTACTGCAATTTTTATTCTCTTTTCCCAACAGTTCATTTTGCTGGTACCGTATTCCATTTACTCACTTTATCTTTAGAAGTTTTCGCATTGTCAATGGTTTTGAGGTCATGTTGCTTTGAGATACAGCCATAATTATGGTCCTTTGGAACAGAAATGTGGCTTTTAAGTGGCATTTCTCCCTCACAATTTTTAATAGTGGCTGAGAAGTCATATTTATAATTTTTTGGGGTCATGTAGCTGTGAGATACAGCAATAATCATGGTCCTTTGGAACAGAAATGTGGCTTTTAAGTGGCATTTCTCCCTCACAATTTTTAATAGTGGCTGAGAAGTCATATTTATAATTTTTTGGGGTCATGTTGCTGTGAGATACAGCAATAATCATGGTCCTTTGGAACAGAAATGTGGCTTCTAAGTGGCATTTCTCCCTCACAGTTTTTAACAGTGGCTGAGAAGTCATTTTTATAATTTTTTGGGTCATGCTGCTTTGAAATGCAGCAATACTACAGGTCCTATTATAAAAAAAATGTTGTTTCTAACAGACATTTGTTCTTCACAATTGTCCAAAGTGGCTCAAGGGTCATGCTTTGAATTTTTGGGGGCATTTTGCTTTGAAATGCAGCTATACTACAGGTCCTATTATAAAAAAATGTTGTTTCTAACAGACATTTGTTCTTCACAATTGTCCAAAGTGGCTCAAGGGTCATGCTTTGAATTTTTGGGGGCATTTTGCTTTGAAATGCAGCTATACTACAGGTCCTATTATAAAAAAAATGTTGTTTCTAACAGACATTTGTTCTTCACAATTGTCAAGAGTGGCTCAAGGGTGATGGTGCTGTCAGAAACAGGAATAGGTAGGACACTGTTAATGGACACATATTGCAAAATGACTTGTTTTTGCAAGATCTTTAACATAGCTATCAATCCCTGTATTGAGACAACCCATTTAATACAATTAAAAAAGAGAAACAAAGACATGGTGGGATTCCATCCTATTTAAAAATGTGTTTTCTAGAATTAAACTACTAAAAAACTTGCATGTACAAAATAGCTGGTAAAAATATTCCTCTGAATTGTACAAGGGAGGTACAGGAAAACTTGACCAGATGTAGGTTATTCAGAGGACATGGAGTATGGAGCACGGACAGAGAACAAAGTACAGAGACAATTTCCTCCAGCACGTTGAGTAAAATGAGAAAAAGAATGCCAAGAAAAAGGGCACCTGAGTGGAACAGGAGCGTTAACCACCAGTATTTCCAAGTGAAGCTCAATTGGTCCGCACTCATACGGAGGGGCAAGCGCTACCCAGGACAAGGACAGTATATGTCCAGTGAAACTAAAATGGTGGTTGAAAGACTCCTTTTTCCGTCACTTTTTAATCTGGGGTCATGCAGGTTTGGGGCTCATGCTGTGGCCCAGGACAGGTATAGTCAATGTCCAGTGAAACTAAAATGGTGGTTGAAAGATTCCTTTTCCCAGCACTTTTTAATCTGTGGGTCATACAGGTTTAATGGTCATACTGCGGTACAGGACAGATATAGTTAATGTCCAGTTCAACTAAAATGGTGGTTGAAAGACTCCTTTTTCCGGCACTTTTTAAATCTGGGGGTCATGCAGGTTTGGGGCTCATGCTGCGTTCCAGGACAGAGATATTCAATGTCCAGTTCAAGTACAATGATGGTTCAAATCATACTGCCTTCTGGCACTTTTTAATTTGTGGGTCATGCAGGTTTAAGGCTCATGCTGTGGTGCAAGACAGGGATAGTGAATGGTCTGTGATTTTTTTCTGTGGCTTTTATAACCTAAGTGTGTTGCCTAAGATGTAGCACGTATCCATTTGACTGTTGTGGATGTTAATTCCAGCTTCTCCAGCCCTGTTTGGGTGTAAGAATGAAGGTGTTGTTGCTCTCCCATAGACTTTAATGGTCATTGATCATAATCTACCATCGACTATCGACTATCTTGTCGATGATGGCCGACTATCGACCATCGACCGATGTCAATGGCCAACGTAATCGCTCAACACTACTTATCACACCAAAGTTTGGAGTGCACCTGTTCATACATTCTTTTTGGTTCAAAGTACACCATAAAACTGGTGCAGCCCCATTCTTATATGTCACCAATTGTGCTCTAAGTTAGTAAGAAGTTTTAGTCCATGCAGTTCTTGTTTATTTGTAAAAAATTTCAAAATATCATCAAAATTTTGAAAAATTTGCCATTTTCAAAGTTCAAAAATATTTGTATGTAAGACAGATAGCTATTCCACACAAAATAGATTATAACTACCATATGTTTACTGCAGGTTGGCATAATCTTTTAAATGTCTATTTTTATGACATTAGAGGGCTTAGAAATTTAGTAGTAATCTTTCACACTTTCAAGAAATCTTGCAACATAGATTTTTTTAGGGACCAGTCCGGTTCTAACGTGGGCTTGAGGGACGTTACCCCTTGTAAGCTTCCACTCACGTTTGGACGCCATCTTGGACCGGCTCTGGGGTTTTCGCTCACGGAATCGCCGTCTTTTGTAGGCGGAATGGCACTCAGACACAGGTTTACGTTTCACACTGGCCTCCACCAGCTTTATTAAGAGACAGGAGCGTAAAACATAGGCACCAAACAAAAACCCTAGGCCATCTAGCCACTAACTAAAAATTAAATTGACTCACTAACCTGTGGTCTGGATCTACCATCCAGCACCACCAGTAACAACTCCACCAGTCTCTACTGGTTTTGGCTTCCTCAAGCCTGGGGGTTCAGAGCCTCCTCTCACCAGCTCCACTGCTACTCCAAACTGCAGCTGACCACACCCCGTATACCTGAAGGCCCAAGCCTTTTATAGGAAAACCGAGCCCTATCCAAATTCTGGCCTTGGCCATGGGGAGTAGACGCCCACCCGACACATTGTCTACTCCCAATAAGAGCCGACCCAGGAACGGCTGAAAAGCAACACTAATACTACTCCATTGCCAACCACATAGTGAGGCTGACAATACGTGCGGCTGGCTCTTATTCCACCAAGGCCAGGTATCCTTGGTGGCATGTTGCATAGAGAACTCGGGTATAACTCCACCTAGTGGCAGAAATAGGTAACTACCTGTAGTTGCCCTGTCACATACCCTCCTCCTCTGAATAAGGCCGTAGGTCTTTTTCACCTCGCACAACCTTCCTCCAGGATCAAAACTCCAACAGAGGGAATCTGACTCACACAGCTTATGTTGCGCCTGGTTTCTCTGGGGAAGCACGCCACTTTTCTCCGGGACACCCCTTTTCCCCCACCTGTTCCATAAGCCCAGAGACATGCATCCTGATTGCTGCTGGACAGCATCAGAGTCATCCATACATTCCACATTTCCCTTTTCCTCCTTGGTACCTGTTGCTATGGGCAATATCCCCACTACATCATCAGGGGCAGAGACTAAATTTTCCAAAAACAGCTCAGCCATGGGCTCATACCATGCGCTCACCTCATAACTGGCCACAGACAGTTTACTGCCACTTACTACTGGTGGCACGACGTATGCACACTCTGCTGCAAGGATGTCACCACCTTCAGCCCACATGCTGACATTCACAGGAGTACTCCTGATAACTCCAACACCAGCGCTATCCTGCCTTATAGCCTTCTCCCACACACAGGGTACCTTGGCATTGTGCCCATTGGGCAGTAGCTTCACTAATTCGGGTCTCCTATAAGCAAAAGGCCCCTGGTTAGTCCCTGCAACCACACTAGCAGCACAGGAAGCAGTAATGACAGCACACCTCTCCGGGTTGCTATCCACCATGGCCTCAAGGGGCGCACCTGAGCCAAAACCTACTACCTCTTGGTCTGCAGGATCATAATGAGACCCAAACTTCTCTTCCTCACCAGGCCTCTGGTCCTCCCTGACCATCTTCTGTGTCTAGATCAGATACAGCCTTAAATTTCTCTGAACCCTGCAGCTCCGCCTCTTGGCTCCAGGCTGTCACTTGGTTCCTACCAGGGGGACTCTGGTCTACCTCACTGACCACCTCCGTGATGGTAACCTCCATTGCAGTAGGACTGACAATGGCACAATGTATCTTTGTGCCACCCTTAACCTGTAGGTCAGTGGTCACCAGGTTATTACAGACAATCTCAACATCAAGGAAAGCCTTGTCGATGACCTTAGCCTCCTTACCAGGTGAGTTTCTAAGGTCTGAGGACTCGCTCGTCCCTCCATACATATGACTTACGGCAGTGGGAAGACCACCTTCATGGCCTTTTTCTATTTTTCCATGCAATATCCTTGCAGGACTACAGGGGTCACTGGCACTCACCTGAGCTTCACAGCCTGCCACAGGTATTTGACTTGTGGTGACCACTTGAGGAGGCCTATATTGCACTACAGGGACCAAAAACTGTGTCTGCTCTGCAGTCAGGACCTCACCGATATCAGAGGACACATTCCCCATGGCACAGTTTTCACCTGCTCCATTTAGCAGCAGACCCTTGGAAGCAATGTGTGGAGATGTTTCCTTCCCATTCCCCACAGCCATCTCTAAGGGAGAACTCTCAGTTTCTATCTGGGACACTCTTGAATCTTGCTCACCATCAAGGGCAGCCAGAATAACCTCCTTCTGGGTCTCCAACTCAAAACCCGACCTGGCTGTGTTCACATTAGGCAACTCAGTCACCTTCTCAAAACCAGTAGGGGCAGCAGACATCTGGCTGGACAAAGCACTCACATATAAGTCATCAAACACCACCGGACCTAACACCTCGGTGATACTGTAAGTATTTTCCTCCCTTGTCTCTAAGGAACACTTAGTAGCTAACTCAGAACCAGGCACCCCTTTATCATTTGAGAATTCAAACACTCTCACCTGCCTCTCACTAGTGTTCAAGCATACACCCAGCTCTGTGGTGTCTAGCAGCTCACTCCTTCCATCACTGCAGTCTTTGTGACCATGGCAGTAAAAGTTACTGGCAATACAGCAACCATTGAGGTAAGTGAAATCCGTAGTACTACAGATCTCAGCACACATTTTCTCTACACAGGTATCTGATGTTGCATTCATGCAGGCAGACACCTCACCAAGAGCTGGACACACCCTCATTACACTAGTCTCCTCACACACTGTGGGAGAGCAAACATTCTCAGAACTTCCAGGCCATACACCGACTTCGTTCACACTGGGACAGAACGGGTGGTCATCAAGCACTGGGCACGCATTACCTGCTACTTGCAGGCTACCATCAGGTACACACAGAGCGCTGGGGTCAAGTGTACACACATTCTCTGTGATACTTTCAGCATTAATTTCACACGTAGCCCTGACCTCCAGGGGCCAAACTGAGCTGCTCACTTCTGCTGTTTTGGCACTCTTAGCCGCTTGTTCACACAGGGCCGCACCTGAGCTACACCCTGCTATTGCTTTACCTGCAGTGGTTTTAGCAGCTATTTCTGCTTTGGCAGCTGACTCTGGGACCCAGCTCCCCTCCCCCTTCTCAGGTAGTGGAACTGAGCTACTTCTTAGAGGTCCAGTTAACTCACTAGTGACCTTTTCAAAAGACCCCATTTCAGACAATTCAGAAACATAAAGTCCAGAAGACTGTCCAAGTCCAGATATCACAGTCTCAATGCTCTTTGGACTTGGCTCACTTGGCAACAGTTCTGGGCATACATTTACCCCAGCCTTTGCAGGAGGCATTTTCCCAGAAAAGCTACCTGCTCCATCTGGCACACTCTCAGTTCCCCACAACTGCCAGAAAAGTGGAAAGTCTCTGCCCAGGATGAATTCCACCTGCAACTCCTCGCATACCTCCAGCAGATGATCTACAGCTCCCAGACAGGTCTCAAAAGATATGGTCACAGTCTCACCAGCACCTGGTTGGGTCTTCAGAAACGGTATTATATCTGGGTGCACTCTGGAGATGTTCTGCTGACAGTCCAGATCTACCCCAAGTGGTATCCCACCCACTCGCAACTCCAGGGTCCTTACTGGCATCTCTTGGTACCTGTCCAGGTCAGCCAGGACTGGGACTCCACCCATTTGGAACTCCATGGTTTGGGGCTGCAAATCCTCTGGCTTCCTCTGCTGGACTGGGGCAGCAGCCTCCCTCTGTTCTGGAGTTAACCCCATGAATGCCAGAATTCTCTCCTTTACATTGTGGTATCTGGTTTCCTCTAGGGGCAAGTCTGGGGTTTACCAGTGAGATACAGCCCCAGAACATCTACCCATTTGTCTGCTGGCAGTCTCTCACGGATGGCAAACCACTCAAAGGTCACAAGGAAGGCCACAATATCTTCCCCTACAGTCATTTTCTGCAAAGTACCGTGCTTACCCATGGCAAAGGGAAAAAATGTACCAACACAGTCTTTGCAATAGAGGTTTGTCCCCCTCTCTCCACTGAGAACACAGTCAGGCTCCCGGCCCTTTAAATTCTCCTGCAGCAAGTCCTGTCTGTCAGTGCCAATAATGCCCACGGCATCATCCACCAATTGTAAGCTTCCACTCACGTTTGGACGCCATCTTGGACCGGCTCTGGGGGTTTTCGGTTACGGAATCGCCGTCTTTCGTAGGCGGTATGGCACTCAGACACAGGTTTACGTTTCACACTGGCCTCCACCAGCTTTATTAAGAGATGGGAGTGTAAAACATAGGCACCAAACAAAAACCCTAGGCCATCTAGCCACTAACTAAACATTAAATTGACTCACTAACCTGTGGTCTGGATCTACCATCCAGCACCACCAGTAACAACTCCACCAGTCTCCACTGGTTTTGGCTTCCTCAAGCCTGGGGGTTCAGAGCCTCCTCTCACCAGCTCCACTGCTACTCCAAACTGCAGCTGACCACACCCCCCGTATACCTGAAGGTCCAAGCCTTTTGTAGGAAAACCGAGCCCTATCCAAATTCTGGCCTGGGCCATGGGGAGTAGACGCCCACCCGACACATTGTCTACTCCCAATAAGAGCCGACCCAGGAACGGCTGAAAAGCCACACTAATACTACTCCATTGCCAACCACTTAGTGAGGCTGACAATACGTGCGGCTGGCTCTTATTCCACCAAGGCCAGGTATCCTTGGTGGCATGTTGCATAGAGAACTCGGGTATAACTCCACCTAGTGGCAGAAATAGGTAACTACCTGTAGTTGCCCTGTCACACCCTATAAATGACTCCACCTAAGAAAAACCACCCCTTAACGTATTCAAAACAGCATTTAGGAATTTTATTAACCCATTAGGTACTTCACAGAAATTAAAGCAAAGTTGAGGTAAAATTTCACTTTTTTTTGCAGATTCTCAAATTTTACCCATTATTCACTGTACCAATGTTGATGTGATCAGAGTAATTCAACTCAACATCAATTCCCCCAATTCTGCTGTTTTTATAGATATCCCATATGCAGCCCTAGTGTGCTATTAGGATCAGCTACAAGCCTCAGAATAGGAGGAGCACCACGGGACTTTAGGGCAAATTTTTTCAAAATTTTTTTCTTTAGGCACCATTTCAGGCTTGAGGACAGCCTAAGGGGCTAAAACTTAATAAAAATTAAAAAAAGACTCAATATTGGAAACTTCATCCCTTAGGGAATATATCCAGGGGCAGTGGTTAAAAAACCCCACGGGGTTTTTCACAAATTTTTTTTACGTTGGGCTAAAGGAATCCTGGGAAAAAAAAAAAATTTTGTTACGAAATTTTCTTACAATTCGGCAAAACCCTACATTGGCATCAACGCTTTTTTTGGGCACTGGCGGGCAACAATAGGGAGCACAAATTTGCATTCAAAAACATAGTTTTTGGTGGTGCGATGCGCATTTACATACCCCCCAAATACCAATGGGAAAATTTTCCAAAAAAGGGGTACCCCATTTTGGATTCAACACTATGTTGAGCGATTACGTTGGCTACGCATCGGCGATAGTCGGCCACCATCGAAAAGGTTTTTCATAGTAGCATCGATTATGACATGACCTTTAAATCTATGGAGAGTAACAACACCTTCAATCTTACACCCAAACGGGGCGGGAGAAGCGGAATTTTAACACCACAACAGCAAATGGATCCCTCTACTCTTGGGCAAAACACTTGGCTATAAAAGCCACAGAAAAAAAGTCACACACCATTCACTATCCCTTCTTGTCCCACAGCATGACCCTTAAACCGCATCACCCACAAATTAAAAAAAGGCCCGAAGGCAGTAATATTTGAACCATCATTTTACTTGAACGGCATTTAATATCCCGTCCTGGAACGCACATACCCCAAACCTGCATTAACCCACCATTTAAAAGGCGGAAAAAGGGGTCTTTTACCACTTTTTAGTTTTACTGGGCATTGACTATCCCCGTCCCCGGGCCCCAGCATGAGCCAAAACCTGCATGACCCCAGATTAAAAAGTGCCGAAAAAGGGTCTTTCAACCACCATTTTTTGTTTCACTGGACCCCCCCTTGACTATCCCTGTCCTGGGGCCCCAGCATGAGCCCCAAACCTGCATGACCCCAGATTAAAAATACCGGAAAAAAGGGGTCTTTCACCACCAATTTTTGTTGAACTGACATTGACTATACCCGTCCTGGAACGCAGTATGACCATTAAACCCGTCTGACCCCCAATTAAAAAATGCTGGGGAAAAAGGGGCTTTTTAACCCCTTTTTTGTTTCCTGGGCCTAACCCATATCTGTCCCCGTACCCCAAAAGCCATTAAACCTTCACCCACAGATTAAAAAGTGCCGGAAAAAAGGAATCTTTCAAGCACCATTTTAGTTTTTACACTTTACGAACTTCCCACCGCATATCCATTAAACCGTTTTGAACCCCAATTAAAAAGTGCCGGAAAAAGGGCTTTCAACCACCATTTTAGTTTTAACTGGACATGACTATACCTTCCTGTCCACACATGACCCAGGGCCCAGTTTTCAGTGGGGGGCGCGAGAGCCCAGGGTGGCTCCCTCATCATTTAAAACACAGGGAAAATGCCCTGATGAACACAACGAAACTGTCGCTGAAAGCAAGTGCAGAACGGAAGTGTGAGAACTCCAGCCTTCCTCGTACACAACAAGACCGGGGAGCGTTGCCCCTCCGTATAGGTGCGGGCCAATTGACTTTACTTGGAAATACTGGGGTTTAAGCCCCCCTTTTTTACCCAGGGGCCCTTTTTCCCTTCTTTTTTCTCTTTTTACTCAAAGTGCGGAGGAAAAATTTTTCTGTACTTTTTCTCTGTCCTGCTCCTATCCAGCCCTGAAAACCTACTCTGTCAAGTTTCCTTACCCCCCTTGACAATCAGAGGAATTTTTTTTTCACAATTTTTTAAACAAATTTTTTTTTTAGTTAATTCTAGAAAAAAATTTTTTAAAAAAGGATGGAATCCCCCATGTCTTTTTTTTCCTTTTTTTAATTGTATTAAATGGGTTTTTCAAAACAGGATTTTTTCCCATTTTAAAGATCTTTCAAAAACAAGTCCATTTGCAATATGTTCCATTAACATGTCCTACCTATTCCTGTTTTTGAAACACCATCACCCTTTACCACCTTGACAATTTGAAGAAAAAAAGTCTTTTAGAAACAACTTTTTTTTATAATAGGACCTGTAGAATAGCTGCATTTCAAAGCAAAATGCCCCCAAAAATTCAAAGCATGACCCTTACCACTTTGACAATTGTAAGAACAAATTCTTTTTTAGAAACATTTTTTTTTAAAAATAGGCCGTAAAATTGCTGCATTTCAAAGCAGCATGACCCAAAAAATTAAAAAAAATAAATTTCTCACCATGTTAAAAATTTGAGGAGAAATCCACTTAGAACCCACTTTCTTTTTCCAAAAAACCCAGATTATTGCTGTATCCACACTACATGACCCTAAAAAATTATAAATATGCTTCTCAGCCACTAAAAAAAAATTGTGGGGAAGAATGCCATTTAAAAGCCACATTTCTGTTCCAAAGGACCATGATTAGCTGATCTCACACAATGACCCCAAAAAATTATAAATATGACTTCACAGCCACTATTAAAAATTGTGAGGGAGAAATGCCACAAAAAAGCCACATTTCTCTTCCAAAGGAACATAAATATAGCTTTAACTCACAGCAACATCCCCTCAAACCATTGACAATGGAAAACTTCTTAAAAAATTGAGTAAATGAAATACGTGTTGTCATGAAACCTTGCTGTTTTTACAGTCTCCTCACACAAAACCACAAAAGAACGTTGGAAAAGAAATAAAAATTGCAGAAAGAAATGATCATTTTAAAAAATTTTTTCAAAGGACCATTTCTTTTTTTAAAAAGGAAGTGTATAGACCCAACAAATCGGACCCGGAAAATGGGGCCACAACACACAGGATCCAGCCTGTTTCATCTTGATGAAATCAAACGACCCAAATTTTATTTTGGGGAAAGCCGGATGCTTTGTCTGTATGACTCCTCCACTGTGCTGAAGGTCCCTCAGATATACCTGGCTGCGGGCAGGACAACACCTCATGGCGTGAAGAGCCAGCTGGGGCCATTCGCCTTTTGGATCCCCAGAAGTCTTTTGGGGCCGGAACACATAAAAAACAGGGTTTTGAGACGCAGATAGCCCCGTGCCCATGATCTTAAGCTGATCTCTGTGTGTTGGATGTTGCCCTCTTTGCATCTTGGAAGATGGTAAAAAAAATTTCCCAGAGGCCCCATTAGCTCGCCACCTTCCCCTGCTGCTGCCGGTACCCTATTTGGGCACCACTGCTGTCACTCGCTGAGTTTTTTTCCACGTGACATTGGGGAACGTGAAGCAGACGAAAAAGATGTCTCCATTTTTGACAATCAGAAAGGGGTCCCTTTTCGCATTTTCCCTTCTTTTTTGGGGTGGGGGGAAGAATGCTGAGTTTTTTTTTGCCCGGGGGATCCAGGAGGGGGGCCACCCAGTAACTGTTTTCATTTTGAGGGCCTTTTAATGCGAGGAATTTGGAGAAAGGAGCATCCAAGCACTCATGTAGAGAAGGACCTTGATTTCCCCAAGCCCTGGGTCGGGGGGCACTAGCAAACTGATTTTCCCATTTTCCTCCTCCCCCTCAAACGCGCCAACCTTTTCCCCGGGCGGAAGCGGTAACATCGTGTCTAGGAATACCTCCCCCCCTCCTCCTCCGCTGCCCCCGGCACAGCTTAAAACACACCCCTGATTTCCGAGATGATGCACCCTGAAAGCTGATGCGCCCCCTTTGCACTACTCTGGACCCCAAAACCACTGCCTAATGAAGACCAAAAAATTGTGAAACTGTGGGGTTTGGGGTTTTTGACGAGAGAAAGGCCCATGCCGCATCGTGTCCATCCCCCCTCCGTCGCTGGCGGACCTGTTGTTTCAGAGTGTCCAACGTTTGTTCCAAACAAATCACCAAAATGCTCATCGACAAGGGCATTGTCCGCCTGACCATTTTGGTGGCTTCTTAAAAACTGGAAAGGGATGGTGCAAGCTCTTTCCCCCTGCCTCCACCCGTGCTCAACACCCCGAGGTCCGCACCACTGCTTTCGGGCCATGTGTCACTTCGTACTGCGTAATGGCATTGCGCCTCCCCCACAATCGCTGGAGCATGTGGAGGGGAATTCCACGTTGCCACGTAAACAATAACGGTGACGGGGGGGCCCTAGCTGATGCTGCAACGCAGCCGGCGGACAACAGGTGCGAACGGCGGAAGTACAACTTAACTTCGAGCCTTCCTCACGGGCAGTCCAACCCGGGATAGTCTTTAAAAATTTTGGACACGGTTCATATGTGCCAGGCAAGGATTGCTCCACCTCCCGATCTTAAGGGCGGCCACGTTTTTTCGCCCGTTATCGCCCCACCTTGCCTACACAAGGTTCTGCCCCAGCCACCTCGGTCTCGTTGCGGAGATCCTCCACGCTCCTGACCTTGTGTGGACGGTCTCCAAAACAGATTATTTCAACAGGGCCTTTTTCTCGGGGCACTGACCCCCAGGGACCTTGGGGAAAAAACCCCCCCACCCAACCCCCCCGGGTTTTGAAACATCGCCGAGCCGAAGCCACCGTCCCCCCCAGGGACATCCCCCACTCCCCCAGTGAGCTGTCAAAAGGTAAGCGGCCGGGCCGTGCTTACTATTCCATGTTCGGTGGTGAGAGGACTTTTCCCCGACACGATGCAACAACGCGCTTAAAATTTTTTAATGCACTTCTGGCCAGGGCGGGGACGGCTTTTCGGGAAAGAAATGCCTACTCGGCATCTGGTTTTGGGGGCAGGCAAGGGCCATACGTGGCGGAACCCCTCTTTTTCCACCAGACAAAAGGGAAACATTCCAAGGCCAAAAGCCGGCAATGCCGACTTCAGCTTTTCTTTGGGGAGGGTTTTGGTTTTAAAGGTTTCTTCCTTTTTTCCCCCAAAACCTGGAAGACGAAGGGTGGCTGCAGACGGCCCCTGCGGCGTGCAGGTTTTCAAAATGGCGGAAGGAGAAGGGTTAGGGTGGGTCCGGTGTCTGTGGTACCCGTGCGATGGTGGGGCTGAAACGGAGGCTGTTCCCTGATCATGACTCGAGAGACATGGGGAGCTGGGAAAACCTTGGTGGTGGCGGAAGGGGAACAGAGGGGACAGTGGGTTTGGGGGCCCCCTCGGTTTTGGGCCTTTTTTTGGGAAGTGTTGCCTCCTTTCATCTCTCATTCGCTGCATGTGACTAACATGGGTGGTGGGTTTAAACCCCCTAAAAAGGTTCTGCCTCTACTTTTCATTTACGGCAAAGCCCGGGATATACTCGCTGGGGAATCAGAGGGTGGTCAAAGAAGGCCCCGGGTTGAAGGCCGGACCTTTTGACGGCGATAAGCAGGACGGGGTTTGGCTGACCGTGACGGCGGAATCATATCAGCGGACTCTCACCCCCCCTCTCCCTTTTTTAGGCGGAACCCTACTGACACACCCCATCGTTTCTTCCTCTCCATTTATAGCGCTCGCAAGCAAAAACTGCTAAAAAACCACGTTGGATCCACAATGTCGCCGTCATCTCATCAACACAGTGACTTTTTCGTCCTGACATTCTGCATCCAGAAGCTGCGGGCTACAAGCAAAGGGGCTCAAGCTTTTTCGACCGCCCGGGGTTTTTGCCCATTGACTGGCTTCCTTTCTCCTCTAGGCATCAGTAAAGGGCGTCAGACAAGAAAAACTCCTCTTTGGGGCCCCTTGATCTTTTTTAAAATCCTTTTGACCCCCCAAATGCATTTTGTCACAAAAAAGGTCTTCAGAAATGGATTTTCCACAGTGGTGGGTACCGATTTTTACTTTGGGGGTGCTTCATGTTGGACCGGAACTGGTGAGCTGATACGACATTTTGGCCCGTGACGGGGGGACGAGGAGGGAAACGCTGGGTGCATTTTCATTAACCACTGAAGGACAATTGCACGCTGTTCGTTTCTGAGATTCACAGGGGCCCCACCCAGCATGACGCCTACGGTCCCCGTAATGATATCCCGCATGCTGTTTTTCGCCACACTGGGAAAGGGGCACCTTCCTCGTACCTCTACCTTCAGTCCTACCCCCCTCTTTGCTGCTTACCACCTAATTTTGCCCATGTTCAAAAAACAAATTTGAGAAGGTGTGGAAAGTTTTTGGAAATCTCTTTTAAAAAACGGCAAAAAAAAAGCTATTCTCAAACCCCCCAAATCAAAACAAAATTGCTGGATTCAAATATAACTGCAAAGAGATCTATCAACAAATCTGGCCTCCCAAAAGGGAAAAAAAAACTACTGAAATTATTCGTATATAAAAGGATTTTTGGTACCTAACAATTCACCGGGGACTACAAAATTGCTGTATTCAAATTTAACTGCAAAGTAATTTTACAACAAAGCTGGGGTGCCCAAAATGAAAAAAAAAACTATCTGAAATATTTCGGGTAATAAAAGTATTTTTTTTTGCACCACAATTCACCCCTGGGACTAAAAAATTTCAGTATTTACATTTTAAATGCAAGGGGCCCCAAAGAAAAGCTGTAGTGCACCAAAAGGAAAAAAACACGATCGTAATTTTTTCCGGGTAATAAAAGGGATTTTTTGGCACCCATCAATTCACCTGTGGGGACTAAAAAATGCAGTATTCACATTTAAGTACAAGGGGCCTCAATGAACAAAGCTGTAGTGCGCCAAAGTGAAAAAACCGTACGTAATGTATTCGGGTTTTACAAGGTATTTTTGGCACCTATCAACCTGTCTGACTTCTGGATTCCCAATTTTAAGTACAAGGGATATATCAACCCCAAAGGGTAATGGGGAAAATTGAAAAGAACACCTATCTAAATTATACAAAAAAAATGGAGTTTTGCACCAACAAAAGACCTGCAGTTATTTAAAAAGATGTGTATCCTAAAGTTTCAGGCGCCCAATATCCCGGGAAAATTTCAATAAAAACTGAAAATAAAGCTATTGCAATGTCACATAAGTCTTTGGGGGGAAATTTATCCAGTATTCTTATAGAGCTTGCTATTCGTAAATACAAATATTTTTGGCAACCTTTTTAATTCACCTTGGGGACTATAAAATTGCTGGATTCAAAATTTAAATGCAAGGTGGGTATATCAACAAAAGTGGAATGGGCAAAAAATTTAAAATGAACACCCATCTGAAATGTATACTGAAATAAAAATGAGTTTTGCATCTAACAAAGAACCTGCAGTTACTAGAAAAGATGTGTATCTTTTAATTTAGGCTGCCCAATATCCAGGAAAAATTTCAAAAGATAACGTTAAAAAATTTAAAACTATTTTCAATGTCCACACAATCTTGAGAAATTTATCCCAAATTCTTTTTTAGAGCTTGTCTGTGTTCACCCCGGGGGCCCCCCCCCCCTCCCCCCCCGTACTTTACAGCGTAATGCTCCCTTTTAAAATTTTCTACCCAAATAATAAAAAATTCCAATCCTTTAAACTAACAAATTGTAAGGGTACAGCTAATATAGAAGGGTTTTTCCCGTAAGAAAATAAAAAAATTTTGCTGAGCTGTTTGGACCAGGCAAAGGGGACGTCCTTCTCTCTGAGACCGGGGGACACGAGGTGAACAGGAAAACCTGTTCTAGTAAAACGAGGTCATGTTTTTTCCCGCCAACGCAACCATACACAACCCCGCATGAGTCGCCACACATCTCACCTGCTTATTCTTAATCTGATTTGCTGGGTGCCAAAAAATTTCAGGGAAGCCGAAAAAGGCGCGATCTTAATAGTATGCACAGATTTTAACCTAAATTTTCCATGACTAAAAAATCCGATCACCCTAAAACTGTGCCAATTTCAACTTTGGCGATAATAATCGCTCAACACTATTCAACACCCCTCATGGATCTCATCTAAGTGGGTATTGTGATTTTTGGGTGTGAAAATGGAGGGAAATAAACGCGGTTTCGGCATTTTTTGGGCTACACTTTTACAGCGTTTGCCATGCGGTTTTAGTGATAGAATATTTTTACTATGCGTGTCTATACAATTACAATGATATAAATTTTATATAGTTTTTTTTTTTTTTTATTACTTTTACACAATAGAAATGCATTTATAAAAAAATGTGTTTTTATGTTATCATAGTCTATCAACCATATTTTTTTATTTTTCTATATATGGAGCTGATTAAGAGCTAGTTTTTTTTTGTGCAGGGTGAGTTGATGTTTTTATTAGTACCATGGGGTTCATGTAAAACTTTGATCACTTTTTTATCAAGGCTTTTGTAAGCTGTTTTGAACAAAATACAGCAACCTGGCAATGTTTTTTATTTTTATTTTTTACAGCAGTAACTGTGCAGTTTAAATGACATGCTAGCTTCACTCATCAGGTCGCTACAATTATAGCGATACCCTATTTGTATTTTTTTATGTTTTGCTGCTTTTACACAATAAAAACACTTTTATTCGACAAGGTAAACATGTTTTTGCACAGCAAAAAGTCTGAGAGCCATTACTTTTTTTATCTTTCTGTTTACGGTGCTGTGTACGGGCTTTTTTTTTATTGGTATCATTTATGGGGGGAACAATGCTTTTTAATCACTTTCAAAACTGTTTTTGGAAGGCAGGGTGAAGAAAATACTGAAATCCTAGCAGTGTTTTTTATATTTAACAGCACTCACCATGCAGTGACAATAAGTTTTACCCTGTGGGTCAATGCATTTACGATGATGCCCAATTTATGTAGTTTCTTCATGTTGAAGCGCTTTAAAAAAAAAGGATTTTTATTGTGTAAAACAGTATTTATGCATCGCTATCTTCCGATAGCCATATCTTTTTTATTTTTCCATATGCACCGCTGTGTAAGGGCTTTTTTTCGGGAATAACTGACATTTTTATTGGTACCACTTTGGCGTTTGGCATTGCGATCTTGGCAGCTATGGGAAAGACAGAGGGAGAGAGCTCCCTCTGTCCCCATGGGAGCAGTTGCTGTGTGATCACTGGCTCCGATGACTTCCCTGACAGCCCAGAAGCCTTTTTTAGGCTGTGACGTCACTATGCCAGGTCATGCCCTGTGGGCATATCATAGTGATTGACAATTGCCATGGAGAGCAGTACCCAGCAGTACTGCTGTGTACTGCCTTCCATTGTATCAGTGATCTGAAGATCACTTATACAAGTCCCCTATGAGGAAAAGTAAAAAAGTTAAAATAAGCAAAGCACAAACACAAAAAATAAAATAAAAACTCAAACACTGCCCTTTTAGAAATGCCATTCTCATTACCTCCTGACTCACCTGAATTGTCTTCTGTAGACAGATTTTTTTTGACTCCTTGGGATTACTTTTTGACGACCCTGATAGTGAGGCTGTGGCTGAGACTCAACTCACCACCTTAAGGCAGGGTAACAGGACTGTAGAGGATTATTGTTCTGAATTTCGTCACTGGTGTGTTCCGTCGGGGGTGCAACGACCCAGCCCTCAGGTGCCAGTTCAGATTAGGATTAGCTGACCATGTGAAGGACATGTTGGTTGCTTACCCTACAATATGCTTAATGTAGCTGGGTAATTATTTTGTATCAAAATAAGCATTCTCCCAACGTTTTGGGAGAATCCCTCCCCCTTTCTCAAGCGTCGCTTGAGAAAGGGGGAGGAATTAACCTGAAACGTCGAATGTTTACGCTTACCGCCCGTCCATCTGCTTACCTGCTCCAGATGCTGTTGCATCAGGAAGCCTCCTGCGGCTAGAGATCAATCGTCGGATCTTGTTGACCACAGAGCTATGTGCGGTTTAAGCGCAAGTAATCTTTGATGTATCCATTTTAACTGTCGTGTATGATTACAAATAATGCTTATTTTGATACAAAGTAATTACCCAGCTACATTCAGCATATTGAATATATGTGGAGTTACGGAGCTCCTAAACGGGGTAACAAGTGGTCACAATACAATTTTTATCTACCAGCCATCTCACGAGATTGCTTACCCTACCCCTGACACTCTTGATGATGCTATGGCTCTGGCTGTTCGGCTGGACAGATGATTTAGGGAGAGAAGTCGGGAAAGGCACTTATTCTGTTGCCCCGCTTTACTCCGCTGCTCCGTTCTGCTATCACTCCAGAACCTGCTAGTGCGGAGATGCCCCTGAGGACTCTATGCAGGTTGGGGCCTCTTCTGCGGGTGCTGCCAGTGACCACAGGACCTCACGTCGCATCCAGGAACTGTGTTATTACTGTGGCGGAGAAGGTAATTTCATCCGTGAGTTCCCCAAAAGCAAGACTGGCCCGGAAAACTCCAGCGCCTAGGTGAATCGCGGGAAGGTCACCTAGGCGAACAGGTATTTCCTATTGTGTCAAGAAAATTGTCGCTTCCAGTGAAAATTTCGTATCTTTCCATGTGTGGATCTGGGAGTGCTTTTTTTGGATTCAGGATTAGTTACCAATTTTGTGGACGCTTCATTCGCTATGTGTCTGGGCCTTCCATGGAGGCTTCTATTGGATTCCCTACAGGTTGTGGTGATTGATTCTACCCCATTTGTTAAGGGCAATATCCAACATTGACCCCTGAGCTTGAGATGTTGCTAGGGTCCATACATAGTGAGAAATGTATTCTGTTTATCATGGAGGGCTTACCTGCTGACGTTGTTTTGGGGTTGCCCTAGCTTCAGAAACACAACCCTGTGATTGACTTGAATTCTGGAGAATTTATTAGCTGGGGATAGCAGTGTATTAATAAATGTCTTCTGATTGTTCTTGGTAATGCAGAAATAGAGCAAATTCCTGCCTTTATTCGTGACTTTGCTGAGGTTTTTTTTCCAAGATTCTGTCTGAGAGATTACCCCATCATTGATCCTATAACTGTACCATCGAACTGTTGCCTGGGGGGAAATTTCCAAAAGGCAGGATATACAATCTGTCCGGTCTGGAGAGACTTGTCATGAAGCAATACATTGCAGAGAGTCTACAGAAGGGTCAAATTCATGCATTGATAATCAGATACTCAGTAAGATAACGGTAATAAACCAATACCCCTTACCTTTGATTCCTGATCTGTTTAATCAAATCCAGGGGGAAAAATGGTTTTCCAAGCTGGACCTAAGAGGGGCGTATTCGTATCAAAGAAGGGGATGAGTGGAAGACAGCATTTAATACCTTAGAGGGCCATTTTGAATGTCTCGTTATGACTTTTGGATTGTGCAATGCTCACGCGATCTTCCAAAACCTTTTAAACGACATTTTCCGAGAACTCATTGGTCATTGTATGTAGAGATAAGTGAATTCCTCAAAAATTAGATTCGGGAAAATTTGCCCAATTTTTCCGCAAAAATTTGTTTCGCTCCGAATTTATTTGCAGTGAATCATGTTAAAATCAGCTATTTCCTGGCTGCAGAGAGCCTGGATGATGTTGCAGAACATTGTGACATGCATAAATATGCATAGGGAGCGTAGTTTGGAATAAAAACAATGTTGTGATTTAGTATGACACCCAATGACAGGCGCAGCTCTTACACTTCTTTGCACTTCACTTCTAGGCACTTACGGGGTCAAAACTGACCACATAACTGAAGCGGGAACACAGCCTGGAAGGGTAACCTGTTCCGTTAAATGCTGAAACATGTAGAGCCCCACCCCATGAAAGAGTGGAGAGGGTGTCGGCAGTAATTTTGCGTTGATGTCACTCATAATTTTTCCTTTCCTTTGATCCATCAATGTCCACTTTCAATCGGTCAATAATCCATCAGTATTGCTAAAGCCAAAAAGAAATAGGAGTTGATCCAAAACAGAGATGACAAGTATATTGAATATTTGCATGTCTTATGTGTTTTTTATCCATTCCTGGTTTTGGCTACCTAATCATCAGAAAATCCTGCTGCAAACAATGGACCATGTCATACTGGCCTTACAGCTTCTCCGAAAAAACAATCGGTTTGTCCTTCTCATTCCTTCTGACTGAATAAAAGAATGGGAAAATAAAAACATATTGGCAACATCATAGAGTGGTGGAGGAGCATGAGTAGGCCACAGAGTGGCACAACGACAGTATGGAGATGGCAGCAGCATGAGTAGGCCACAGAGTGGCACAATGACAGATTATGGAGGTGGCGGCAACAAGCGTAGGTCATAGAGTGGCACAATGACAGTGTGTGGAGTTGGCGGCAACGTGAGTAGGCCAAAGACTGGCATTATGACATAGCGTGGAGACGGCAGCAGCATGAGTGGGTCACAGAGTGGCATGATGGCAGATTGTGGAGGTGGCGGCAACATGAGTAGGCCACAGAGCGGCACAATGACATAGTGTGGAGGTGGCAGCAGAATGAGTAGGCCACAGAGTGACACAATGACAGCCTTCTCTCAGCCTTCTCTGGACACACCTACCCATCACACAATCCTGAAATCTCCGCTCTATAAACACTCAGGAACTCACAGACACCATACAGTCCTCACTGCCCCCAATCTCCTCCATCTCCTGTCCTGACCTGGCTGTTAAATGTTACATTGAAACTCTCACAACCACCTTGGATATGTTTGCACCACTCACACACCGCACCACCAGAGTCAAACGCCCGCAGCCTTGGCACACACCTCAGACTCGCCATCTGCAGCGATGCTCCAGGTGTGCTGAGCGTCTGTGGAGAAAGTCAAAGCTACCTGCAGACTTTCTCCACTACAAATTCATGCTCAGGACTTACCACACTGCCCTTCACTGTGCCAAACAAAAATATTTCACTTCCCTCATCTCGACCTTACACAACAACCCAAAACGCCTGTTTGACACCTTCCACTCCCTCCTCAGGCCCAAAGCTCAGACCCCAGTCACTGACCTCACTCACTTCAAAGACAAAATCGACAGTATCCGGCAAAACATCACACCACAATCCCCAAATAATACCCATCCTGTCCCTCATCTCACGTCCTCTAGCCTGCTCCCAGCTCTTGACCCGACGACAGAAGAAGAAGAAGTGTCCAGGCTTCTCCTTTCTGCTCACCCCACCACCTGCTCTAGTGACCCCATTCCCTCCCACCTCATCCAGTCTATTTCTCCAGCAGTCCTCTCTCCACTTACTGCAATCTTTAACCTCTCTCTCTCCACTGGAATCTTTCCATCTTCCTATAAACACGCTGTTATAACTCCTTTACTGAAAAAAACCTTCTCTGGACCCGTCCTGTGCTTCCAATTACTGACCAGTCTCTAACCTGCCCTTCATCTCCAAACTCCTGGAGCGCTTGGTCTACTCTTGCCTAATCCGCTATCTCCTGCTAACTGTCTTCTTGACCCTCTGCAATTGGGTTTTCGACCTTTACACTCCACAGAAACTGCTCTAGCAAAAGTTTCAAATGATCTTCTGACAGTAATATCTCAGGGTAACTACTCGTTGCTGCTTCTTCTGGATCTCTCTGCAGCGTTTGACACTGTAGATCACCACCTCCTCCTCAGCATGCTGAGCACCATTGGCCTCCAGGACACTGCCCTTTCTTGGTTCTCATCCTACCTCTCTGACCGCTCCTTCGGTGTCTCATTTTCAGGTTCTACCTCCTCTCCTCTTCTTCTCACAGTTGGTGGTTCCACAGGGATCTGTTCTTGTTCTCTGGAACATTTTACCCCATGTGATCAGGCACACTCACAACCCTCATAGTTTTAAGTGCGCTCTGAAAAGTCATCTTCTTAGACAAGCCTACCAAGATCCCTAATTGTTAACCCCCAAATTCTGTCACACATTCATCACTTCCTAAACTTCCTAAACTTTGGCACCCACAGGCACTTACCTGTATATAGATGTATGATTGGGATGGCAGGTTCATCCCCTTTTTATGTATACTACCCCATATTTATGTAACATGGCTGGACCATTGTAAAACAAGTTTGTAAGTAGCTTTTCTATAATGTAATGTCTGGTTCGTCTGTGCTTATACCCTTTATATTATAAAGTGCTGCGGAATATGTTGGCGCTATATAAATAAAGATTATTATTATTATATTATTATTATTGTGGAGGTGGCAGCAAAATGAGTAGGCCACAGAGGTGGCACTATGACATAGTGTGGAGGTGATGGCAACATAAGTAGGTAACAGAGTGGCACAATGACAGACTATGGAGGTGGCGGCAACATGAGTAGGCTACAGAGTGGCACAATGACAGATTGTGGAGGTAGCGGCAACATGAGTAGTCCACACAGTGGCACAATGACATAGTGTGGAGGTGGCGGCAACATGAGTAGGTCACAGAGTGGCACAATGAAAAATTGTGGAGGTGGCGGCAACATGAGTAGGCTACAGAGTGGAACAATGACAGATTGTGGAGGTAGCAGCAACATGAATAGTCCACACAGTGGCACAATGACAGATTGTGGAGGTGGCAGCTGCATGAATAGACCACAGAGTGTCACAATGATGTAGTCTGGAGGTGGCAGAGGCATGTGTAGGCCACAGAGTGACACATTAACAGATTGTGCAGGTTGCAGCAAAATTAGTAGGCCACAGAGTGACACAATGACATAGTGTGGAGGTGGTGGCAACACGAGTAGGCCACAAAGTGGCACAATGACATAGTGTGAAGGTGGTGGCAACATGAGTAGGCCACAGAGTGACACCATGACGGATTGTGGAGGTAGCGGCAACATGGGTAGGCCACAGAGTGGCACAATGAGAGTTTGTGGAGGTAGCGGTAACATGAGTAGGCCACAGAGTGGCACAATGACATAGTGTGGAGGTGGTGGCAACATGAGTAGCTATATAGAAGGATACTCCCAATCAAACAATCATGGGACATATATCCATAAAAAGATTCTTCTTTAATTGCATCAAAAATCTAAAAATACTGTTTAAATAATGCTATAAATCTATCACAGTATAAAACTGTGATAGATTTATAGCATTATTTAAACAGTTCCTCAAAGCATGAGTGAAAACTTGCTCTCCAATGATGAGTAGTCAGTTCAGTGAAACGCTCCAAATTCAGAAGCTTTTTCCTGCAGCTCGCACAGCTTTCAGGTTAGTTCCCCTGCTGCAAGTGGCTGATCAGAGGTGTGTGAAAAATCTGTCATGCACGTTTGGGTCCCCCCCCCCTTTTCAAGCATGTAAGATCCGTGACTTGTCTCCTTTTTATACAAAAATACTTTTTATCACATATTGCAATTTAAAACGTAATAGAACATAAGAAACAAGTTTAAATTAGTTCCTAACCAAAGAAATCACAAAAATACATTAAAATTACACTCCTTATTCAATCCACTTGGGGTGAGTGAACTGAGTGTAAAAATTCAGTAGACCTCTCGTTGCATGAGATTCCTTTTTATCTGTGATTCGTCTGTACCATAAATCTGTTCAATAACCGGTCATTTAAGTTCACAAACATTATGTTTAGCTTCAAAGAAGTGTCTAGCTAAACCACTTTCTTCATATTTTTTATCTGACTGAATGGCACCTCCTATTTCTTTAAATCTTCGGATGTTTGATTTATGCTCATTTAACCTAATTTTAATTTTACGTGATGTTTTACCAATACATAGCATTCCACATGGACATTTCAACGCATAAACAACATTCTTTGAGTTGCAAGTATGGTAACCTTTTATATTTATGCCAAATCCCTTCAAGGATTTACTATTTTTGGGACCTTTGTAATTCCTGTGCGTGCTGCATGACAAGCAGGGAAATTTCCTGTCTGAACATCCCCAATGTCTTTTTTGTTATTTTGTTATTTTTCATTAAATCATCTTGATAAGTTCATTACCTATAGTTTTACCTTTTTTATACACAAACTTCGGGGGTGTAACACAAAATGTCACATTTTTAATCATCCTAGAATGACTGTCATAGGTTGAAATAAACAAAAATTCATCTTTACTGGGTTTTTTTTTTTCCTTTTTTTCTTAAATTTATGTAAATCCATTTTGTAATTTTTTCCCCCAAATTTTTTTCATTCTTTTTTTTTATAGCCTTTTGTGAAAATTTATTTAATCATTTTTTTTTTTATTTTTAAATATTTTTCATCATCGCCCCATATTCCCTTGGGTTTTCGAATGAATTGACTTTTTGGTATAGCCTTAAAAATTTATGGCACATTAAAACTCTGTTTAGATAGTAAATAATTTTTATCAATGTTTTTTTCAGTATAAGGTTGTCTTTAAATTTGGTTTCTTAGTTTAATTACTAACTAGAGTCGAATCTTAAAAAAGTGGAATTCGTTTAAAATTTCAGGAAAACTTGGGTTCGGAACAAGTCGAACTTTGGGGTACTTCGGGGGGAACAAAGTGTGCTTTTGATTGATAAAATGGCTGGGAACATGGCGCTACATGGGCCCAAAAGCACTCTGGGGGAAAAGAAGGGGCTTTGCCCCTGCATGACATGTTCAAGGGGGGGGGGGAGGGAAGAAATATTACCGGGGGATTTGTGACGCACCGCCACTTTTTATAAGGGACCGGGGAGGCGCCCCTGGGAAAGCTCAAAAACTCCTCTCCTGTAGGAACAGGGGGGCTTTTTTTGCGGGGATACGCTTTTTAAGAACATTTTTTTACAACAGCAAAAATTTTTTGGGGTGTCTCAGCTTTTGTCCCCAGAGGGATGTTTTCTCTGAATGTTTTATTTTTGAAATTTTTTTTGGGTATTGGATCAAATCGTGTGCGTCCACTGAAAAGCTGGGCATTACTTTTTCAATATCCGTGGAAAAATCTAAGCCAGTCCTGTGAATTCATTTAAAAAGAAACAGCGTTTTTTTCAATACAAATACCACTTCATTTTTGGCTTGTTTTCAATTTTTTTTGCGCAATTTACATCCAGGGGTTAATTAAGCGTTGTTTTTTGTGGGTTTTTTGCTGAAAAAATAAAACCGTTTTTTTTCAACGCCAAATATAAATTTTTTTTTTTGGAGCCTAATCAAAAGCGGGTTTAAAACAATTTTAACTTTGTTGTGTGGCTAGAAAATACCCATTGAAACGCTACAAAGCTACTAGTTTTTGGTGGTCAATTCTTTGCGCTTTTACACCCGGGGGGTTTTTAAATTAAGCGTTGTTTTGCTTTTGTGCACAAAAATAAACCGTCTTTTAAACGCCAAATATTAAAATTTTTTTTTGGGTAGCCTAATTCACAGCAAAGGTAATTTTCAATTTTATCTTTGTTGGTGGTGAAAATACCCTTTGAACACCACAAAAGCTACTAGTTTTGGTGGCTCAATTCTATTCCCAATTTCACCCGGGGGTTAATTAAGCTTGTTTTGCTGGGGGCTGCAAAAAAAACCGTCTTTTTAAAACGCCAAATATATATTTTTTTTTGGTACCAAATTCACAAAAGCAAAAGGTTAATTACAATTTTATCTTTGTTTTTTTGTGTGGCGTGAAAATACGCCATTGTAAACACGCTTTCAAATACTATTTTTTGTGGGTGGCCAATTTATTGGGCAATTTAAATTTTCCGGGGGGTTAATTAAGCGGTTTGCTGCTGTGCTGACAAAAATAAACCGTCTTTTTCAACCCAAATATATATTTTTTTTTGGTAGCCAAATAAAAGCAAAATTAATTAATTTAAATCTCTTGTTGTGGGGCGTAGAAAATACACCATTGTAACAGCACAAAGTTACTAGTTTGGGGCCCAAATTTATTGCGCATTTACACCAGGGGTTAATTAACGTTTTTTGCTGCTGTGTGACAAAAATAAACCGTCTTTTTAAACACCGAAATATTATTTTTTTTCTTAGCATAATTCAAAGCAAGGTTTAATTAAGCCTGTTTGTGCTTTTACATTTATAAAACACACAGTGCGGGGAAACAACATACAATTAAAATTTTTTCCCTGGCCTTTGGGGGGGCCAATTTATACCCAAAGGGGACCAAGCTTGTTACGGGGTTTTCATTTGGATAAAAAACAGGGTGTAATTTATCAATACAGATAGCTTCTAAAACATTCTGTACATTTTAGAACAAACGTATGTCAGACAGAAGGTGGCGGGCTCTGAAACTGCGAGGGCAGGCACCAAACTTTTTTCTAAACGGGCCCAGTCGCAGCACACGGGGACGTCGCAGCGGGGGTACTCG
This sequence comes from Phyllomedusa bahiana, assembly GCA_025379985.1. Classification (NCBI taxonomy): domain Eukaryota; kingdom Metazoa; phylum Chordata; class Amphibia; order Anura; family Hylidae; genus Phyllomedusa; species Phyllomedusa bahiana. The sequence goes on from JAODAL010004264.1 coordinate 34,496, forward strand.
GGGCCCCACAACTGCCGCTGTCATTGCCGGTGTTTTTCAGCACCCAAGGGTTCTGATTGGTTGACTAGGTCATCCTCTTCCTCCCAGAGACTCTGACAACCCCCCCAAGAGTCGGGGGGGAACCTCAACAAACACTTAGTTCAGGGCCCGGGGGAGGGTCAGCGGCCTAAACCCTGTCCTCACCCGCCCGCCCCCATCCAGCCCCTCACCCGGGGGATCTACTAGGGGTTCGGGGCTCAGCGCCACAAAAACGGGGATGAAAAATTTTTGAGGAGGGCAGTCAGCAGCTATTTGCAGCGGGAAAGGGGGCCAATACCCCAGCTTTTTGCAGTAGGCGGAAAAGTAAGATGGGGGAGAGGGGCAGGGGAGGTCAGTGGTGAGAGGCAGCCTGGCTTACCAAGCCCGGGTGATGAGGACAGTAGTGACGATGAAACCAAATGATGATGATGTAGCCGACCGACTTGGAGCCGGGGGTGAAAGCAAGGCTTCATCACGTCAGGAAAAGACTCGCTTGCCGTCAGGCACGGCGCACCAAAGTGGGTTTGTGTGGCCTGGTCAGCAGGGTAGCAGCGTGTGAGGTCGGGACCCAAGGGGCCAGGGGTAAAAAACCCCGCTTCGCAGCCCAAAGACAGTCCCCCAGGGGCTCAGCAAAGGCAGCGGGGGGCGTATAATTCGTGCGGGCTTTTGGCGGTAAAATCAGCTACTGGGCTGTGGCATTTCTTTGCTGACCCGGAGGAGCAAAAATGGGAATGTAGAATCTGTGGGCAGAAATGAAGCGGGGCCCAGGAGCAAACGTTGGCACAACGGCCCTGCGTCAAAAAAACAGCGTCACCACCCGGGGCCTGGGAAAACGGGGCTCAGATGGGTGGTCCACCCCCGCTGGGCAGCGCAGCACGGCCGTGGCACCACCCATTTCAGCCAGTCAAAGGCTCCACCACCTCCCCCAGAAGGCGCTGTTTTCCTTTGACTCCTCCCCCGGTCCAGATCTCCCTGCCCCGCCCCAAAGGCGCCAGCTGTTGGGGTTTTAGAAAAGGCGATTGTAACCCCTAAGGGCAGCAGCTGCCCGGCTCCTGCCAAATTTTTGGTCTGCAGCCCCTCCCTTTCCCCAAAGGTGGACCCCCGCACCATTCAGAAAACTAATGGTTGTGCCGGCGAATGAGAGTTCCAAGCCGTAATTTTTTCCAAAAAAGGGGAAAGGGACCCGCACTTCATAAATAGTAGAACAGAAAGTGGGGCAAATCCCCGATTACGGTTTGTTCCAAGGACACGGCAGCCCCGGACGTCTGGAGCTGTAATACGGTCAGGGCCATACAGTCCCCCCTTTTCGGCCCATGGGGAATTTGCTCCCGCCCAGGACACCAACAACTTGGACAGGAACGCCGTTTCCCTCCCGTTTTTTAAACTGCTGCTCCCCGCCAATTCCGCCTCCTCCTCCTCCCCACCACCCCCACTCAGCCTCCCCAAGTACTGCTCCATCATACCCCAGGTAGGGGACAGCGGTTCACCGTTTACACCTAGCTTTCCTCGGGGGAACGAAGTCACACAGGGGAGGAATGCTCCGCCTGCAGCAAGAAATCGATGGTTTTCTCCGCGCCACTGCAAAAAGGAACCATGGGGACGGACAAGGGGGAAAATGGGTCCGCGCTGCACCGGGGGGATGGGCCATGCGCCCCTGCATGGGACGTGTTCAATCTGGGGGTAAAAATTCCTGAATCTTCCACCCATCTTTAAACATTCTGAAATGGGCCGGGGAAAGTGCATGCAATTTATCCATTCGTACAAAGCCAGAAAAACCCCCTGAGTTGCAGCGGCAGAACGGCCTCCCCCAACCGCTCTGATTGCGATGTTTTCCCCCCGCGGAAATTTTTAGCCTGCACATGTTGGACCCACTGTAGAACAGAGAAAGGCCATTAACGATTTTTTGATGATAGGCAGACGAAATACTCCCCCCTTTTAACTTTGATGCAGCCAGTGGGAGCTCATGCGTGACACCTGCCGTTTGTTGAGGCCATTCGAGGAGGCCACGTTTTTTGCAGTCGCCCCGGACTCGGGAGAAAACGTCATTCCCCTGCTTTATTCCTGAAAATGGAAAAACTGTCGGGCAGGGACTGGAGATGTGGCGACAAAATCTCGGGCCACATAGTCCGGGGGGACTGAAATGGGGAGGGGAGGACATTGGAGCAAAGCATTTTCTGGGAAAGAGTGGATTTTCTACCCCGGGACAAGAGAGGAGGGCAGGAGCAGCTGGGAGTGGATGGAGAAGAGGGAAAACGAGGCAGATGACTCCCAACACCGGGCAGTATACAGTGGAAAAGGAGGCGGGAGCCCCTCGGGGTCACTTGTGCAGATGTCCCGCAGCATGCTTTTTTGCCTGGCTAGTGACAGCCGAATAGTAGCACCGGAGGGGGATACTTCTGGCCTCCCCCTATGGACCCTCCTACCGGGCCAAAAAGGGAGCCTTTTTTTCCCGCTATTTAGAGGGAAGACAAACTCAAATACATAGGGAAAACCTCCGAAAACATTGGGCCCCTGCCTATTTGCCATGTCCCCCTCTGACGGCTGACCCGGGGGTTCCTCACGCTCACGTACAAATGCCGCGGCTGCTGGGGAAGGGGGGGGGGGTAGGGGCATACCCCCACAGCATAACCTAAGCTGGAGTCATAAGAGCATTCCTTCACCCCCTAGTGAGGGGCGTCACCAGCAGCACAGCGCAGGACATGGAGCATTCCCTGAACCAACAGGTTGTGGCCACTTGGGCAGCCCTGCACCCCAGTTTTGAAGATCCGCTGGACATGGCGCCAAAACTGGATGTGTGGGCCGCAAATTGCCGGTTTTCAGTGGAGAAGCTGTCCTGCCCCGGGCCAAAGTGGTGGCATCAAGGGGTTTTTCATTGCGGCCGGGGGCCATCGTTCCCCAAGGGCCCCCCTTGTCCGGGGGGAAAAAAAATTGAAAGACTGACCTTTTTCAAGATGAATCAGGGTGGATTCGGCCCCGGATTTCCCCACACCAATGCCTTAGGGGTCAGTTGGGTTCAAATACCTCCTCAGCCACTATTCTGATGCGCCACCCGCCTGATGCCCCAATCGCTATAGTTTTCCCCTCGCCCCACCACCGTCTTTACCAGGGGGTGGGATTGCCACCACCTCAACACTCTGTATTGTCCATCTATGTCTATGCGCTGCTGCGTTGTGTTGCCGTGACATCCACACTGTGTCATTGTGCCACTCTGCGGGCCCGGTCGGGTTTTTTCCCCTTTCCCGAATGCATTGTCCACTCTTGACCTCATGCTGTTTCTCCTGTCATCACCTCCACTCTCTGTCATTGGCCACTGCCTACCCATGTGCGCCCCCGTGACCCCGCTTCAGTCATTGTGCCGCTCTGGGCCTAATACTTTTCCACCCGCAGAAAAATTTATTGTGCCACTCCGACTCATGTGTGCGTGACCCTGTCGTGCCCTCCACACTGTTCATTTTCCCCTGTGACCCATCTCTGCCCCTGGCTGCTGCCGGCCCCCCACCGTGGGCCCACTCCTGTTTTTGCCACCTCCAGAATTTTTTCATTGTGCCACTGTCTGACCTCATGCGTGAAAAAGGGGGCTGCCGTGCCCCCACACTGTGTCATTGGCCACGTTACCTTTTGCTGCTGCGTTGCTTGCCCGTGCCCTCCACACTGTGTCATTTTACCATCTTTGGGGGGCCCACTCCTTTTTTGCCCGCTCCAGAATTTGTTTTATTGGCCATCCTGACCTCATGCTGCTGCCACCGTGACCCCCACACTGTGTCATTGTGCCACTCTGCGGGCCCGGGACTGTTTGCCACTTCCAAAAAATTTTCATTGGCCACTTCTGACCTCAAGCCGTGGCTGCCCCGTCCCCCCCCACCCAATTTCCCCCCCCTCTTTTTTTTTCCCCTTTTGTGCCAAACCTTTTAGGGTCTCCCCCTTTTTTTGGTCAGTTTTGCCCCCATAATGCCCAGGGGATTTTTTTAGTGAAGCGATTCAAAAAACGGGGCATCTGTGCGTGCAAAAAAAACACAAAATTTTATAAGACCAAACCAAGCCCCTTTGCATATTTAAGCATGGCCAAAGTTTCAACACCCGCAGGCCTGGGCACCCGGAAATAGCTGTTTTTTTCTGATTCGTGCCAAAATAATTCGGCCCGAAAAAGAATTTTGTCGGAAAATTCGGGGAAATGACCAACCGAATTTTTTTAGAAATTCCCATCCTAATCTCAAACTAAATATTGATTCTCTCCTTTTTTTAGGGTTGTAAATTGTATGGCTGGATGACATTGATTTAAATACTCAAAAAGATTTTCAAGAGATTTTTCTGACCCATTCCACAGTAAGAAGACATCGTCCACATATCGCAGCCAAACCGCAATAGGTTACCATACTTGCAAACAAAGAATGTTGTTTATGCGTGAAAAATCCAGTGGAATGCTATATATTGGAAAAATTTGGGTTTAAAAGAGCAAAAATCAAAAACCGAAGATTTAAAGAAAAGGGGGTTTTCCATTCGTCAGATAAAAAATATGAAGAAAGTGGTTTAGCTAGACACTTCTTTGAAGCTAAACATAATGTTTGTAAATTAAATGCGTTTTTGAACAGTTTATGGACAGACGAATCCAGAAAAAGGAAACTTGCAACAGAGGGGATATGAATTTTTTCCTCAATTCCTCACCCCAAGTGCTTTAATGGGGCGAAATTTTTTGTGTATTTTTTTTGACTTCTTGGTTTGGACAATTTAACTTGTTTTTTTTATGTTTTTTTTAGTTTTAAATTGCAATATGTGATAAAATATTTTTTGTAAAAAAAGGAACAAGGGCCCCAGCTTTACGTTTAGAAGGGAGAGGACCCCGAAACGTTGCAAGCAGCATTGCCCACACCTCTGTCAGGCTTCGCAGCAGGGGGAACAGACCCGACAAGCTGTCGAGCTCAGGGAAAAACTTCTGAATTTGGAGCTTTTTAGAATGACTACTCCCTCATTGGAAAAAGCAAAAAACCGCAAGTGTTCACTCATGCTTTGAGGAACTGTTTAAATAATGCTATAAATCTATCACAGTATAAATGATATTTTCAGAATAATCTTTTTTATGGCTATATATCCTATGATTGTTTAATTGGGAGTATCCTTCTATATAGCTATAGTGCAGGGGGCTTTGAGGAAAGTGCCCATGTTTATACTCCTCTATATGCGGTTGATATAATTTTTATTAGAGGTCTTTACAAATTTTGCTATATGGCAACATGAGTAGGCAACAGAGTGGCACAATGACATAGTGTGGAGGTGGTGGCAACATGAGTAGGCCACAAAGTGATACAACAACATAATTCTGAGGTGGCGGCAGCAGCATCATCAATCTAGAGAGTGACATGGTGACATAGCCTGAAGGTGACAGCAGCAGCAGCAGCATGAGGAGACCTGAGTGGTGAGGTGGTAGCAGCATCAGAAGGCTACATAATGGCCCAGTGAAGAGTGGGGAGGTGGGTGGCAATACCAGTCCCTGGTAAAGATGGTGGGTGGTAGCAGGAGCAGCTGGCAGAAGACGTGTGGCATCAGGCAGGTGGCAGCATCAGAACAGTAGCTGAGGCAGGTAGCTGAGTAGCTGAGTTTGGGTGAGGCGGCATGGCTGATCTAATCTGATGCATCAGGCATTGGTGTGTGGAAATCCTGGCTGATCCATGCCTGATTCATCGTGACAAAGGTGAGTCTCTCCACACTTTGGCTGGATAAGAGATTTCTCCTTGGGGTAACTATGGCCTTCACTGCACTGAACACCCACTCTGATGCCACAATATTGGCCAGGCAGGACAGCTTATCCAGTACAAACTTGGCAATTTGCGGCCACAAATCCAGCTTGGCTGCCCAGCAGTCCAGCGGATCTTCAATGTGGGGTGGCAGGGTGCTATTCAAGTAGGCCACCACCTGCTGTTTCTGGGTCTACTCCAGGTACTGTGCTTCTGCTGATGAGTACCTTCCTCACTAGACGGGTGAAGAAAGTTGTCCATATATTAATTATGTATAGACCAAAAGCTGCATGTTTATTTCTTCAAAACTTTTATTCCTTAGAAACGTGTATTGTACAAAACATTAAAACATTCAATATTTTCACAGTATTTACAAAAAGTCGGTAAAAATACCTTAAGTCCACAATGTTCCTACATGTATAACCAAGTAGTAGCTCGGACAACTGGCTGTTAGACACGGGTGCAACGTTTTGAGGGCAAACTATGCTCCTTTTGTCATGCTTTATGGTGGCTTCTGCAATGGTCTGTAATTTATGGATGAACAATATACTTAGACACGTAGGGGGAACATATAAACAGTCTTAGTCCGGTAGTCAGGGTTTACACATTGATTATAAAGCCAGAAAATAGTGCACCTGTTCAACTTTCTGACTTCAGAACAGAGCCAAGTGCACCACATGTTTTAATAGGTTGACGCCTTTTATTAAATTTAAGTTGCCTGCAGGAACTAGTAGTTAGAGTGTTTTTCAGATCTATAGAATGAAGGCACAAGAGGTTTTGTGTACATCATGCTTTGGTTATATAAGGAAAATACATAAATTTTTGTTTAATTCTGTTTGGAAAAGCTTTAAATGTAACTTTTTTTTTAACTGAGATGTTTTTTACAGACCAGGAAAAGAAAGTAATGAAACACATTAAGGCTGGTTTCATACAGCATTTTGCTAAAGAGTCAGTGTTTACGGTAGCATTTTCATGAATTTTTAAACCCTTAATTTTTTTTGCAATATTTATTTTGAAATAGATATAAAATACAATACACACAAAGAGAGAGATGTATGAACGGGTCATTTTCATTGTTCTGGCGAGAAATGCTACAAAAGTTGGCGTTCTGCCATTTTTCCCTACAAATGCCGATTCATTTGGGCATGTTTGGTGCACTGTGCACCAGACCCGACACTTTGTAATGTGCCAGGCATATGAGGGCATTCTGGAGGTATGTCGCACCACATGTCGCATCACATTTCTGAATGTAGGACAGCAAAACGAGGTACATAACTACTCGAACAGACAGACTAAATGTGGTCGCCCTGATCCTGAGTAGTAGTAATGGAACTAGATTTGCCATTAAGGCAAAAAATGTCCCTTATTTCTCAACTTATACTAGTAAAATAATAGAAAGTAATTTACGATAATTATCAAACTATATAAAATGAAATTACATGAATTTAATAATAAATTCTATAATATATAAATAATATAGAATTATATAATTTCCCCAAAATATAAAATTATCTCCTATAAGATGCATTTAAAATTAATAGAATCTAAAAATTATTTTAAATGAAATAATATAAATGTATCAAACCAATACAGCATCTACTATAAATCCTGTTCTCAATTAGATGTTTTAGCAGCCATTATCGAATTCTGGCATTTATTTAAACACGTTTGGTGAATTACTAATGCGCTAAAGAACCGTGGCATGGCAAACATATACTCTATGCGCCTCAAATCTTAGGCGCCATTTATGAGCGCACATTCACCATTATCATATATTAAGGCACTTTATACACTAAAAAAAGATGCAGAAAATTGTGTTGAGGAGTCATGTTTCATACATGTTGACCAAAGCATTTGGATTTGTTGTATTTTGCTGCATTTTTTGGACTTTTTTAAAACATGTACCATGCATTTTATATGGAGTTTTTCCCAGAGTTTTCTCTTTAGATTTTTAAAAAGTGCCAGGAAGTCCCTAGCTGCCTGTGGTGTCAGTATGCCCAAGCGGATATAGTGGTTGACAGTTGCCATGGAGAGCAGTACTGCTTTGAAGAGCACTTATACAAATCACCTAAGGGGAAAATAAAAAAATTTGAAAAAGTAAAACACAATTAAATAAAAACATGTACACCACTCTTTTCCCCTTTACAAACGCCAGTCACCTCAAAAAGATCAAAAATAAATAAAGTACACATATTTGGTATCACCATGTGTTTAACAACCTAGCATCTAAATTAGTCATGTTATTTAACCTGCACGATGACCGTTGTAAAAAAACCACACAAAAAAAGCCACCAAATTGCGATTTTCGTTCATCCCGCAGCACATAAATAAAAAGAGATCAAAAAGTCACATAAACACCAGTGATAGCAATGAAAATATAAATTCATACTGCAAAATTCGATCTTAAACAAACCTGTATATGGAAAAAAAAATGATGGCTATCAAAAGATAGCCATGCATAAATATTGTTTTATTATTTTTTTAAAGCGCTTCAACACAAAGAAAACTATATAAATCGGGTATCGCCTTAATCGCATCAATCCACAGAGTAAAACTAACATGTCAAAACTAACGGTGAGCGCTGTTAAAAATTAAAAAAAAAAAACACTACTAGGATTGCAGTATTTTTTTCACCCTGCCTTCCAAAAAATGGATTTAAAAGTGATCAAAAAGTCTTGTCCATCCAAAAATGATACCAATAAAAACATCAACTCATCCCACAAAACAACAGCCACTAAACAGCTCCATACACAGAAAGTTAATAAGTTATGGCTCTCAGACTATGGCGATGCAAAAACGTGTTTTCCTTTTTGAATAAGTGTTTTTATTGTGTAAAAGAAGTTAAACATAACAAAAATATAAATTGGGTATCACTGTAATTGTATCAAACTTTCAGAGTAAAGCTAGCATGTCATTTATACTGCAAGGTGACCACTGTAAAAAAAATAAATGAAAAACACTACCAGGACTTCTGTATTTTGTTCAAAATGCCTCATAAAAACCTTGATAAAAAAGCAATCAAAGTGTCATTTCAACCCCATAATGATACCATTAAAAACGTCAAATCATCCCGCAAAAAAAAATTAAAAATGTCTTATTCATATATCTCCACATATAGAAAAACAGAAACAAGTTATGGCTATCAGACTATGATAACATAAAAACGCAATTTTTTGTTTTTGTAAACGCATTTCTATTGTGTAAAAGTAATAAAACATAAAACACTATATAAAATTTATATCATTGCAATTGTACCAACCTGCATAGTAAAGTTATCTTGTCATTTATATCACACGGCAAACGCTGTGGTAGAACTGGTAGAACTGCATTTTTCCCCTCTTGTTTTCATGGCCCACTGCTAAAAAAGAATCCAAAATGCAGATTGTTATAAAACAATATTTTTTTTCATTTTCACAGCCTAATGCTAAAAAATGTGTGAAACACCTTTGCATTCGATATACTCAATACATCCTTGGATATAATCCCTAAAGGATTGTAGATTACAATATCCTGCATTTCTAGGAGTACTCTCCTTATCTGAATGTGCATTTGAAGTGTCTTCACTAGGGGGTAGGTTAGCGTTCCATCTGGGTTTAGAACTCAACGAGGCATAAAGATTTTGCTTTAGTTTTCTTTCTACTGGTGCTTGTAATCATGAACTAGGTGAATAGTAAGTAAGTAGTAATGTCCAGCCGCCCCTGCAAGTTGTAGCACATCTTATAACACCACAGTTAACAATGTACTTTGTGACTCTTGTTCACCTGACTCAGTGAGAAGTCTGCAACATCCTGCAGTAAAATATGGAAGTTTTGCAGCTGTTTATGTAGGCTAGAATGAAGGATCATTAATCCCTACAGTTAAAGTGTGGAGCAGATGCAAACCACATCACACAAGATCTCAGAGAAGTTCATCAGACCTAGTTATCACAGCCACCATTAGAGTCAGAAGCTCTAGTCTCCATTACCATCTGCAACTCTCCACAGAATTGTAGTTGCTCCATGGGGAGAGGACGATAGGTGGCATTGATATTTGGCAGCAGTAATAGTTACAATAGCCATGGGTTTTGAGGAATACCCAACTACTCTCACCTTGGTGCTGAAGCCTGGTCAATCTACTTCCCAAAATCTCAGATTGCATCCACTGGATCTCAGCAGGTAACAGGCACAGTTTGAGTTGTGAAAAGGTCCGTATACAATCACAATGGATAAAGGGTCTTGGCAGACAGGTCCTTTCCATTGACCAGATAGGCTACATCCCAATAGTTTTATCTACTTTTTACAATCACTTCTTGCATACATTTTCCGGCTGCTGAGATCACAATTAATGAGGTGTAATTTGCAAGAAAATCTAGCAGCAAGTATTTATTTTTTCAGCAGCTTCATTACTGAAGATAAGGGACTACATGTATGTACGGGGCTGCAGCAGAAGTCTGGCGTCTTTACAACCCGAAGACTGGCGCAGCCCTGTTCGCTATGTTTTTAATCAGGAGCACTACAGTGCCAGTGACACTTTGGAATGCACCTGAGTTCGGAGGGCTTGTCGCACTACAACAGTACGAATCTATACATTTATGACTTAAGTATGGCAAATCCAGGTGCATTACTGCTGGAAGAGGTAGACCACTTTAAAGTGGTTTACCTGAGTCAGAATTGTCACTTTGTAGCTAGAAAGTGCTAAATCTAAGACCCGCAGTAGAACTGGTTTGTAGATTCAGTCGCATTCTATGCTACTAATGCGCACAAAAAAATGGCGCAAAAATCATTCATGTTGCCCTAAGAGCTTTAAATGGTGCCCACTAAAATAAATCAACTGCCCATGTAATACACAGAAGTGCTCGGTTATCCAGAAACAGAGACACTTTATAAATTATTTGCCTAAATTATGGAGGTCCTGACTGAGGGACCCTTTACTTATTTACTTATACATTTTGTAAAAACTTATTTGCTCATCTTAGACTGTCTTCTTGCACAGTGACATGGCCACAAACTCCTCATTTTTCTAATGTTTCTTTTAATCTTATGTTTTATGATAGATTTGTTGACAAAGCTGAAACAAGTGTTCAAATAAAAGTGAAGAGAAATTATTGTATTTCTCACCCATTCCATAATCTCTAGTATTGCCCGTGGGAGTGAGTGTTAATGTTAGCAGGAACTGACATACTGATAACTTTGCCACATTAAATAGGATAGGGTCCATATTGTAGATAACAAGCAAACAAGAGTACTAAGTAGTAATATGATCCTGATAAAATATCAGAATATGATAGCCTTACAGACTTGTAAGTGTCTTACTGAACTATTACATGAAGTGACAGTGTGAGCATTTCTGTCAATAAAAATGAAGAAGTTAGTTTTAAGGTGTGAACATTTCTAATAGCTGCTATTGCTCTATAAGAAGAAAGAGAGAAAGTAAAATAAAATGATAACATGTAGTAAGTTATTTGCGAAACAATCCAGTATGTATACACGACTAGTGCAATAAAATATCTTAAAATATATCTTGAAACATTTTGTTAGACAGAGAACACAAAAGCAAAATATACTTGCTGCTAAACATGGTACTAAATTCTTTTACATGTTGCAATTATTATATTTGTTTTGTATAAACAATATTATGCTCTGAATGAAAGGTAGTTATGCTTTCTACAGAACCCAAAAAGATGCTGCTAATCACTAAAATGGTTATTCTTGGGGCATTTTCACACAGCGTTTTTGTATACGTTTGTGGATACGTTTTCGATCTGAAAAACACATCCAACACGTACCCAAAGTGTACTGCATATTTGGATGTGTTTTTGCTGCAGCAGAAACCCACCCTATAGTTTTAAATAGGGTGCCTGCTGCGCCAGACGGATCAGGAATTGGCATGTCAATTATTTGAATGGATCTGAAAGACGCATCAGAAAGATACATGTAAAACACGCATTAGTGATTACTCGTCTGAATTTTGATGCGTGTTTTACATTGAAAGAAATGTAAATCACACTGCACATTGTTAAATGCATCTAAAAAACGACGTGTAAATGTACCCTTACAGAACAAGCTCTGTGTCTGTCTTATGAGAGCATGTGGACATCAAGCTAAGAGTGGTAAACTTCTGCAAATTGTTGCTCCCGCTCTAAAGGACTAAATAAAATATTGGACTTTTTGCCCACACATATAAATAGATTAATGAGGTGAGTGTAAGTGTATATGTGTAAGGGTTCGGTGGATTCGCTGGACCAACGCAAGCGATGATAGTTAAGCCACGCCAGGGAACGGAATCTAAGTAGCCCCCGGTTTTCACCAGAGCCCGCCGCAAAGTGGGATTGACTTGCTGCGGCGTGAGGCTACCAGGTTGTTACCCCTGACGTGACATGCTTGCGATGGCGGCTGGGGTACTGCGTGGTACAGAATCGTAATCCAAAGGCGTAGTCGGGGACAGGCAGAAGGTCAGGGCAGGCGGCAGAGGTTCGTGGTCAGAGACGGGCAGACGGTCAGGGCAGGCGGCAAACAGGCAAGGTCAGGAAACGTAGCGGAACGGACTGGTACACGGGTAATCAATACGGACACTAGACACTCTCTTAGCTCACTAAACGCACACCAACGATCTGGCAGCGAGTGCTGGGGGCGTAACCCTTATATAGGACCAGCGTCCGGCAAAGGACCAATTAACGGGACACTGGCCCTTTAAATCTGGACCAGCTGTCGCGCGCGCGCACTAAGGGACGGGCACGAGCGCGGCAGCCAGAACGGACGGGAGCGGCATGCACAGGAGCGGGGCCAGGTAAGCGAGCCGGCGCTGGGACAAAGGGCACGGGGTAGTCGCGGGAGCCCGCGATGCCTGCGCCGGACCCCGGCAGGCAGGGGAACGGCCGCAGGGGCAGCGGCGCCTGCGGACGCCGTGACAATATGGTTGCACTAAAAAATACATTTATAGGAAGAAATACAAAAAATAAAAAATTGCCATGCGGTCATAATGTTCAGTATGTATAAACTTTTTGTTGCATTTGCATGCCATGCGATCGGCATTGGTCAATACATTTAAAATTTTTGTTGCATTTTCATACCATGTGGTCGTCATTGTTCAGTGCGTTTAATATTTTTGTTGCATTTTCATGCCGTGCGGTCATCATTGGTCAGTGCGTTTAATATTTTTGTTGCATTTTCAGGCCATGCAGTCATCATTGTTCAGTACTTATAAACGTTTTGTTGCATTTTCATGCTATGTGGTCACCATTATTCAGTACGCTTAATATTTTGGTGCATTTTCATGCCATGTGGTCGTCATTGTTCAGTATGTTTAATATTTTTGAGTGGCTGAGAAAGGGAATCATCTCTCCTTGAGGAGAGTACCAGTTAAGGTGTGTAGAGTTGAGATTGCCTTTTTGCCCTCTACTAAGCCTCTGTGTATCACAAGGCATTGTGGGAAAGGAGCTGGGAAACTCATGCGCACTCTGTTGGTTGTAACACATCCTCAAATTTCTTCTGATTCACCTAATCTTTAAGAAGCAAAAGGAATATTAGCCAAGCCAGCATCACTCATCTACATACAGCCGTTTCAGGGTATTTACCCCTCATCAGTGTAGAGCATAGTGATACTGGCTTGGCTGAGTGGGAGGCATTTAGTGGCTGAGAAAGAGAAACATCTCTCCTTGAGGAGAGCCCCAGTTAAGGTGTGTAGAGTTGAGATTGCCTTTTTGCCCTCTACTAAGCATCTGCATATCACAAGGCCTTTTGTTTCTTCAAGATTCAGTGAATTTGAAGCAAATTGAGGATTTGTTACAACTACCAGAGGGCGCATGAGCTTCCCAGCTCCTTTCCCATAATGCCTTGTGATATGCAGATGCTTAGTAGAGGGCAGAAAGGCAATCTCAACTCTACACACCTTAACTGGTGCTCTCGTCAAGGAGAGATGTTTCCCTTTCTCAGCCACTCAATGCCTCCCACTCAGCCAAGCCAGTATCACTCTGCTCTACACTGATGAGGGGCAAATACCCCAAAACAGCTATATGTAGATGAGTGATGCTGGCTTGGCTAATATTCCTTTTGCTTCTTAAAGATTTTGCTTCTGAAAGATTCGGTAAATCAGAAGCAAATTGAGGATTTGTTACAACCAACAGAGGGCGCATGAGCTTCCCAGCTTCTTTCCCAAAATTCCTTGTGATATAATATTTTTTATGCACTTTCAGGCCATATGATCATAATTCCTCAGTACGTTTAATATTTTTGGTGCATTTTCAGGGCATACGGTCAAAATTGTTCAGTACATATAAACTTTTTGTTACATTTTCATGCCATGCGGTTGTCATTTGTCAGTACGCTTAATATTTTTGGTGCATTTTGATGCCATGCAGTCATCATTGGTCAGTACTAGAGATGATCGAATTGATTCAAATGAAGTGGAATATGTGTAGAATTTCAGGAAAAATTCGATTCTCAACAAAGTATAAGTTCATGGCGATTCGTGGTAACGAATCTAAAATAACGGCGAGCACATGGTGTTACATGGGGAAAAGAACTATGGGAGGAAGAAAGGAACACCCTCAATGACATGTGCAGACATGCAGCCAATCAACAACCAGCCAGTTTCTCTATAAATAGGGCAGCCATGTTAAATTCTGCCACTTTTCACTGTGTCTCGTATGCACAAGCATCTTTCAGTAGCAGCACTAGATTGCACTCTGTGCAAAATACTTCTGATGTTCGAGTTACTGGGGTAAAGTACCTTTCAAATATACAGGTATGTGTCATATACACACCTGTTCCTGAACCAGCATTTTGTATTTTGGGATATTGTTATCTGTGGCAAAGAGTTAATTTTTTTATTGTGGTGAAATCTGTGTCAAATCCAGTGTGTGTAGGTCTCCCCTACCCACATCTCACATACCTCCAGCTCAGTCTGTAGGGATCGGGCCCTCTGTGGGAAAGAGTTAATTTTTTTCACTTATTGTGGGGAACTCTGTGTCAAATCCAGTGTTTGTGTGTTTCACATACACGGATCTCAAATCCATCCAGTTCAGTCTGCAGGGATATTGCTATCTGTGGCAAAGAGTTAATTTTTTCACTTATTGTGGTGATTCTGTTAAACGCTGATATATGTAGAGCCTCCCCTTCACCCCAGAAAGAGTGGAGAGGGTGTCGGCAGTAATTTTGTGTTGACGTCACTGATCATTTTGCCCTTCCTTTGATCCGTCAGTGTCTGCTATCAATCTGTCAATAATCCATCAGTATTGCTAAAGCCAAAAAGAAACAGGAGTTGATCCAAAAAAGAAGTAACAAGTAAATTGAATATTTGCATTTCGTCTGTGTTTTGTATCCACTCCTGCTTTTGGCTACCTGATCATCAGACAATCCTGATACAAACAAACGACCATGTCATACTGGCCTTACGGCTTCTCTGAACACACATTTGGTTGTGTTTGTCCTTTTAATTCCTTCTTACAGATAAAAAGAATGGGGAAACCAAACATATTGGCAACATCATAAAGTAGTGGAGGGTGGAAACAGCATTAGGGAACCACAGGGTGGTCGAGTGAGAGGGTGGTTAGCTGGCAGCAGCATGAGTAGTTTTCATAGTGGCACAATGACATAGTATGGAGGTGGCAGCAGCATGAATAGGCCACAGAGTGACACAATGACAGATTGTGGAGTTGGCAGTAGCATGAGTAGGCTGCAGAGTGGTGGCAGCAACAGCAGCTGTAGCAGTAACATCAGGCCGGAGAGGTGCACAATGACATAATTTTGAGGTGGTGGCAGTTAGGTGACATAATGAGGAGGTGGCGGCAGCAGCAGTATCAAGCCAGAGAGTGACATGGTGACATAGTCTGGAGGTGACAGCAGCAGCATAGAGACCTCAGTGGTGAGATGGTAGTAGTATCAGAAGGCTACGTAATGACCCAGTGAAGAGTTGGGAGGTGGGTGGCAATACCAGTCCCTGGTAAATATAGTGAGTGGTAAAAGGAGCAGCTGGCAGCAGATGTGTGGCATCAGGTGGGTGTCAGCATCAGAATAGTAGCTGAGGCAGGTAGCCAGAATAATCCAGACTCATTTGTCAAAGTTTGGGTGAGGCGGCATGGCTGATCTAATCTGATGCATCAAGTATTGGTGTGGGGAAATCCTGGCTGATCCACACCTTATTCATCTTGACAAAGGTGACTCTCTCCACATTTTGGGTGGACAAGCGAGTTCTCCTTGGGTTAACTATGGTCCCCACTGCACTGACTCTCCACCTCGGCTCGGTACAAGCCAGCAGTTCTCTGAACGGTGCAGAGTCCACCACTTGAAAAGGGAGGGACTGCAGTACCACCAACTTGGACAGGGGCATTGTCAGCTTCTGCGCCGTAGGATGGCTAGACGCATACTGCTGACTCTTAGTAATTGCCTTGGTGAATGACTACTGGTTCAAAAAGTGCCGAGCAGCAGGAGCATCTGGACTAGTAGATGATGGGAAGACAGACAGCTCCCTTCAGCAGAGGTGGCAGAGCTTTGACTGCCTGAAATGGGATGCATGCCACTAGATGCTGCTGCTGTTGCTGCGGCAGGATGGACCACCACATCTGAGACAGATTTCTCCCAGAACACTGTGTTACGCTTGCGTGGATACGTTATGGAGACCATTAGCTGGTAGGGGTGCAGAACAGCAAACCGTCAGAAGGAGTAAAAGCAGACTCACGTTTGTTGCAGCAGCGCTGGATGGCGTTCGGCCGGTGAGCAGAGGGCCGTGGGTGTTCAGCAGACGTTTGTGGCAGCAGCGCTGGATGGCGTTCGGCCGGTGAGCAGAGAGCAGTAGGTGGTCAGCAGACGTTTGTTGTAGCATCGCTGGATGGGCAGCAGGCAGGTTGTGTAGCACTAGAGGAATCCTGCTGAGGAGACTATGTCAGCAGGATGATCCCATGTGCAGCAGTAGGTATAAACAAGAGGTCCAAAAAGCAGGAATGTCAGGTTGCAGCAAATAGCTTGCAGGGAATCAATAGGCCGGACTCTGGAATACGAGGACCACAGGGATCTTCACACAGGAGATCCAGGAAGCTTGAGGGAGACAGGAACTAGGTTCTAACTGAATACTCAGGCAAGGAGGAACACAGGTGCACACATTAATATAGCCTTAGAGAGCAGGTAAAATGGCCACTGAAGCTGCGGTGGCCATCTTGCAAAGAGGTAGAAATGCCCACAAAACAGGTTAAACATAAAAACAGGACTGGATCCTGACACATTGGATGATGACGCTGCATATGTTGACGCAGGGCCATGGGGCCAACATTAGGTCTCTGGCCACTCTTCACTTTCTACCTACAGATTCTACATATACCCATGTATTTCAAAGGCATTTCACCTAATAAGTGAAGTAACTCTTTGGTGCGGAGAACAATATCTCAAAATAATAAACTGCCTGTAATGAAGAAGTGTGTATTTGATAAATACTCAAGCTATATTTCAAAGGTGTTTCACCTTATAAGTGAATAAAATAACTCTATGGCGCAGAGAACAATATCCCAAAGTAAAAACCTGCCTGTAATGGAGATGTGTGTACCTGAGAAAGATAGTTCACCACTAGAGATGAGCGATTGTGTCAACTATCATTATCGGATCGATAGTCGATATCATCAATTATCATGCCGATAGTCGATACCAGATTATTGCCAATGACCATTAAAGTCTATGGGAGAGATACAACAGCTTAATTCCTACACCCAACAGAAGCTGGAATTAACATCCACAACAGTAAACTGGATACGTGCCACATCTTAGGCAAGACATTTAGACAACAAGAGTCACAGAAAAAACTGACAGACTATTCACTATCCCTGTCTTGTACCACAGCATGACCCTTAAACCTTCATGACCCACAAATTAAAAAGTGCCAGAAGGCAGTATTATTTGAACCACCATTTTAGTTGAACTAGACACTGACTATCCCTGTCCTATACCACAGCATGACCCACAAACCCTTATGACCCACAGATTAAAAAGTGCCGGAAGAAAGTAGTCTTTGAACCACCATTTTATTTGAACTGGACATTGACTATCCCTGTCCTGGACCGCAGCATGACCCTGAAACCTGCATGACCCACAGATTAAAAAGTGCCGGAAAAAGGAGTCTTTGAACCACCATTTTAGTTGAACTGGAAACTGACTATACCTGTCCAGTACCGGAACATGACCCTTAAACCTGTCTGACCCACAGATTAAAAAGTGCCTGAAAAAGGAGTCTTTGAACCACCATTTCATTTGAACTGGACATTGACTATCCCTGTCCTGGACCACAGCATGACCCTTAAATCTACATACCCACACATTAAAAAGTGCCGGAAAAGGAGTCTTTGAAGCAGTATTTTAGTGTAATGGACATTGATTATCCATATCCTGTAATGCAGCATGACCCAAAAACCTGCACAGGTACCTTTACGGACCATCAGCAGAAAATTTCGCAATACTGCTGTGGCTAGAGGTAATTGCCATTCTGCTGGTGACATTATTCCACTGTGACATTAGAATGTGAAGCAAACGAAACAGATGTCCCCAGTAGTTCAACGAGGCCTGTCTTAAAATCCTGCATTCTACTGTCAAGGGGGTTGAAGGAAATTACTGATCAAGGCAAGTGAGGCTGTAAACGTGGATCACGCAGGTTCAGCTAGCAGGGCCGGAGTTACAGTGAGTGCGATGAGAGCCAGGGCTGGTGTTCATCATCTATTAACACGCAGGTTCAGCTAGCAGAGCCGGAGTTACAGTGGGTGCGGTGACAGCCAGGGCTGGTGTTCATCATCTATTAACACGCAGGTTCAGCTAGCAGGGCCAGAGTTACAGTGGGTGCGGTGAGAGCCAGGGCTGGCGTCCATCATCTATTAACACGGTAAAAATGCCCTTATGACGCAGCAACGAAAACAGTCGTGCTGAAGCAGAGTGCGGAAGTGTGAGCTAAGACCTCCAGCCTTCCTCAGTACACAGTCAAGACCTAGGTAGCACTTGAGAAATTTCTGCATATACGAGAGCGCTTGCCCCTCCGTATGAGTGCGGACCAATTGAGCTTCACTTGGAAATGATGGTGGTTGACGCTCCTGTTTCCCCCAGGTGCCCTTTTTCTTGGTTTTCTTTTTCTCATTTTAATCAACGTGTTGGAGGAAATTGTCTCTGTTTTTGGGGTGGCGAATGTGCTCCATACTCCATGTCCTCTGAATAACCTACATCTGTTCAAGTCTACCTGTACCTCCCTTGTACAATTCAGAGGAATATTTGTATCAGCTATTTTGTACATGCAAGTTATTTAGTAGTTTAATTCTAGAAAACACATTTTTAAAATAGGATGGAATCCCTCCATGTCTTTGTTTCTTTTTTTATTGTATTAAATGGGTTGTCTCACTACAGGGATTGATAGCTATGTTAAAGATCTTGCAAAAACAAGTCATTTTGCAAAATATGTCCATTAACAGTGTCCTACCTATTCCTGTTTTTGACAGCACCATGCCCCATACAATTCAAAACATGACCCTTCAGCCACTGTTGACAATTGTGAATAACAAATGTCTGTTAAAAAAACATTTTTTACAATAGGACCTGTAGTATAGCTGTATTTCACAGCAAAATGCCCCCAAAAACTCAAAACATGACCCTTCAGCCACTATTGACAATTGTGAAGAGTGAATGTCTGTTAGAAACCACATGTTTTATAATAGGAGCTGTAGGATAGCTGTATTTTACAGCAACATGCCTCCAAAAATGCAAAACATGACCCTTTGCCCACTTTTGACAATTGTGAAGAACAAATGTCTGTTAGAAACCACACTTTTTTATAATAGGACCTGTAGGATACCTGTATTTCACAGCAACATGCCCCCAAAAGTTAAAAACATGACCCTTTGGCCACTCTTGACTATTGTGAAGAAAAAATGTCTGTTAGAAACCACATTTTTTTTTTAAAAATGAGACCTGTAGTATAGCTGTATTTCACAGCAGCATGACCCAGAAAATTATAAAAATGACTTCTCAGCCACTGTTAAAAATTGTGAGGGAGAAATGCCATTTAGAAGCCAGATTTTTGTTCCAAAGGACCTTGATTATAGCTGTATCTCACAGCATCATGACCCCAAAACCATTGATAGTGTGAAACATTTTAAAGATAAAGTGAGTAAATGGAATACGTTTTTTTCATGAAACCCTGTACAATTGGTGTCTTTTACAGTCTCCTCATGGCAAAACCAGCAAATTGACCTTTTCACGAATGCTCTTGCAACCCTCGTCCCGGGTCGCAGGGCGCGCTCATTCCCCTGCTCCTTCGGGAGCGTACTTACCCATCCGCGCTCCTGCTGCAGGTTCTGTCCCTCAGCATGCGCGATCCCCCTCCCTAGGGCGCGCGCGCGTCAGCAGTGTTAAATTTAAAGGGCCAGCACACCAGTAATTGGCTATTGCCGGTCGCTGCCCCTATTTAAGCCTGCCTCTTCCTGGTTACCCTGCCTGATCTTTAGTGCCATTGCCTATTGAGAAAGCGTTCCTGAGTCTTGTCTGATTACCGTGTATGGTACCGTTTGCCTCCGTTACTCGACCACAAATCTTGCCACCTGCCCTGACCTTTCCACCTGTCCACGACCACAAACCTTGCCGCCAGCCCTGACCTTACTGCCTGTCCCCGACTACGAGCCTGCCTTACGATTTTGTACCACGCTACACCTCGGCTGCCTCCGCAAGCAAGTCACGTCAGGGTTAGTGATCTGATTGACTCCCACCGCAGCAAGTCCATCCCGCTTTGCGGCGGGCTCTGGTGAAAACGGGACCTACTTAGATTCCGCTCCCTGGCATGGCTTACGCCATTGCTTGCGGTGGTCCAGAAGATCCACTACTACCGCCCGTGAAAGTAAGATCCGGCCATGGATCCCGCCAAGGTGCCTCTGCCGCCCGACGCTGACCTCACCACCATCGTGGCTCAACAGTCGCAACAGATCGCTCAGCAAGCCCAGCAACTCGGTCATCTCTCCGCCATGATGCAGCAGTTCCTGGCCGCCCAGCAGCAGCAACCCGCTCCCGTGGCTCCCGCTGCACCTTCGGTTCCTGCACCGAACGCTCGTCCGAGGCTCCGTCTGTCTATGCCGTCCAAGTTCGATGGGGACTCCAAGATTTGCAGGGGCTTTATTACTCAATGCTCCCTGCATATCGAGTTAATGGGCAATCAATTCCCTACTGAACGGTCAAAGGTGGCGTTCGTGCTCAGCCTTCTCTCTGGGAAAGCCCTATCTTGGGCTATCCCCCTCTGGGACAGGGACGACCCGATCACGGCCAACCTTGCCAAATTCCTCACCAAGTTCAGGAGTGTTTTCGAGGAACCCGCCCGGGCTTCTTCTGCCGAGACTGCCTTGTTAAATCTGCGCCAAGGAGACTCATCTGTAGGCGACTATGCAGTGCAGTTCCGCACCTTAGCCTCTGAACTGTCCTGGAATGAGGCCGCTCTATGTGCCACCTTTAAGAAGGGCCTCTCAGGTAGGGTTAAGGATGCGTTGGCTGCAAAAGACATCCCGTCTTCCCTTAGCGAGTTAATCAGGTTGGCCACCCGCATTGACATACGCTATGCTGAAAGGCAAGAGGAGCTTCAGCAGGAACTTGAGACAACTGGACCACGTCGGTTCCCCCTCCTGGCCCCAGTGTTCCAGAGGCCTATGCTATCATCACCAACACCTAGTGAGGAGCCTATGCAGGTCGACTGGGTACAACTTTCGGAGCAAGAATGAGCCCGACGACGATCAGAGAATCCGTGCCTCTACTGTGGCAGCCCAGGACATTTCCGGAGCAATTGTCCCCAACGTTCCAATCGTCCGGGAAATGCCCGCACCTAGGTCCAGTTGGAGATGCGGCCATAGGTGCATGTTTCTCCTCTCCACATCTCACAATGCCGGTCCAAGTCGTAACAGACTCCGGACTCTCATTCTAGGTTCCAGCCTTTCTGGATTCAGGCTCAGCCGGGAATTTTATCCACTAGTCCTTGGTGTTGCAATAACACCTACCGGTCATTGGTCCTCTCTTCGGTCAGCGGAGAACTTTTAAGTGATACCGTACAGTATATCACCTGGCCGTTGACTCTCCGTGATGGAGTCCTACATAAGGAGAAGATTACTTTCTTCGTGTTGCCCCGCTCTTCTTCAACAGTTCTCCTGGGCCTTCCATGGCTGCGGCTCCACTCCCCTGCTCTGGATTGGATGTCTGGAGAGGTAACCCGCTGGGGGCCTAGCTGCTTGAGTCGCTGTTTGGTGGCACCTCGCCCGGTGCTTCCCAGCTCTCGTTCTATGCCCCACGAGCCGCTGCCCGGCCTACCGGCTGAATATCAAGAGTTTGTCGATGTCTTCTCGGAGAAATAAGCGGAGACCCTTCCTCCTCATCGGCCATACGACTGTCCCATTGACCTACTGCCGGGTACCAGTCCTCCTCGGGGCAGAGTCTATCCGCTGTCCATTCCCGAGACCCAGGCCATGTCGTAATGTGTCCGTGAAAACCTCCAGAAGGGGTTTATCTGTAAATCCTCCTCTCCCTCGGGTGCTGGATTTTTCTTTGTAGAAAAGAAGGACGGCTCCTTACGTCCCTGCATCGACTACCGGGGCGTTAATAAAATCACGGCAAAGAATCTTTACCCTCTACCCCTGATCACTGAACTCTTCGATTGCCTGTGGGGGGCAAAGATCTTTTCCAAGCTGGATCTGAGGGGGGCCTACAATCTGGTCTGTATCCGAACAGGAGACAAATGGAAAACATCTTTTAGCACAAGGGATGGACACTTTGAATACCTGGTCATGCCCTTTGGGCTGTGCAATGCCCTGGTCGTCTTCCAGGACTTCGTAAATGATATTTTCAGGGATCTTCTTTACACCTGTGTTGTGGTCTACTTGGATGATATCTTGATATACTCGCCCAACCTGGAGACTCACCAACTTCATGTCCGCCAAGTGTTGAGACGCCTTTGAGCCAATAACCTGTACGCCAAGCTGGGGACATGTCTCTTTCACCAGACGAGTCTACCATTTCTGGGCTACGTCATCTCTGACAAAGGCTTACAGATGGACCCAGCAAGACTATTTGCCATTCTGCGATGGCCACGCCCAGTAGGCCTTCGGGTCATACAACGTTTTTTAGGCTTTTGTAACTACTATCAGCAGTTTATTCCGCACTTCTCCACGCTGGTGGCCCCTATTGTGGCTCTCACTAAGAAGAACTCCAATCCTCGAAGTTGGCCAACCGAAGCTGAGGGAGCATTCTCTAATTTTATATACGCTTTTGCCTCTGCTTCTATCCCGGCACGACCATATCCTGCAAAGCCTTTTTCTCTAGAGGTGGATGCCTCCTCTTTTGGGGTTGGAGCAATCCTCACGCAAAAGGGGCCGACGGGAAGACTGTCACTTGTGGGTTCTACTTCAAGACGTTCTCACCGGCGGAGAGGAATTACACTATTGAGGATCTGGAGCTACTGGCCATTAAACTGGCATTAGAAGAATGGTGGTATCTGCTGGAAGGTGCCAGGCATCCCATCTGTATCTATTCAGACCATAAAAACCTTCAATATCTCCAGTCTGCCCAATGACTTAATCCAAGCCAGGCCAGGTGGTCTCTATTTTTTTCCCGATTTAATTTATAGATCCACTTCCGTCACGCGGAAAAGATGTCAAGGCTGATGCCCTTTCGTGTGCAGCTGATGTGTTCGGCAAAGAAGTGGCCCCAGAACACATTTTACCCCCTGAGCGCCTTGTCTCCACAGCTCCTGTTGACCTCCGGAAAGTCCCGCCAGGGAAAAAATACGTGGGTTCCACGCTCCGAAGAAAAGACGTGAAGTGGGGACACTGTTATTTGTTGGCCGGACATCCTGGTGCCCGTAAGACTTGCCCTCTTGTCTCCCGGTTCTATTGGTGGCGGGACCTCGCCAGGGATGTCAAGGAGTTCGTTGAGTCCTGCATCACCTTTGCCCGCAATAAGATGCCTCGTCACAAACCAGCGGTATTTCTGCATCCCCTGCCCATCCCCACCAGTCCCTGGTCACACGTGGCCATGGACTTCATAACCGACACCCCTCCCTCTTCTGGTAACACCGTCATCTGGGTGGTTACGAATCGGTTTTCGAAAATGGCGCATTTTGTCCCGTTGCCAGGCCTACCCTCTGCCCCATGCCTGGCCGATCTGTTTTTTTCACTACATTTTTCGTCTGCACGGGTTGACCCTGCAAATTGTCTCGGATCGTGGGGTCCAATTTGTTTCTAAATTCTGGCGGGACCTTTGTTGCCAACTCCAGGTGAAGCTCGACTTCCCCTCGGCCTACCACCCCCAGAAGAATGGTCAGGTAGAGAGGGTCAATCAGGTCCTGGGAAATTATTTGTGCCACTTCATCTTGGCCCGTCAGGGTGACTGGTCCAGCTTGCTGTCATGGGAGGAGTTCTCGTACAATTCTCTAGATTCTGAGTCCACGGGTGCCTCTCCCTTCTACATTGTGTACGGTAGGCACCCCCACCCAACTCTCCCGTTAGCATCCCTGTCTGAGGTCCCAGCAGCTGATACGTTGGTCCAGGATTGAAAAGTCGTTTGGGCCCTGACTCGCCAGTCGCTACTTCGAGCTTCGGCATGCACTAAGGAGTTCTCCCCCAGTTTTTTCCCCGGGTGATAAGGTGTGGTTGTCGGCCAGATATGTCCGCCTTAAAATTCCGAGTTATAAATTGGGGCCCCGCTACGTGGGTCCATTCGAAGTGCTTAAACGCATAAACCAGGTTGCCTATAAACTCAGGCTCCCGCCTTCCATGCGCATTCCAAATTCCTTTCATGTTTCTCTTCTCAAACCTCTGGTTCTTAACCGTTTCTTTTGGAAGGTAGTCCCTCCCTCATCTGTGGCTGATGCCTCTAATGTCTTTGTGATCAAAGAGATCTTGGGTATGAGGTGAACTAGAGGGAAACGGCATTTCCTCATTGATTGGAAGGGGTTCGGGCCCGAGGAGGGGTTTTGGGAGCCAGAGGAGAACGTTCTGGACCGTGACATTATACAGAAGTTCCTTCAGTCCCGAAGAGGGAGGGGCCAAAGGCGGGGTACTGTCACGGCAGGCGCATCCGTGTCCCGTGTCGGGGCGCGGGAGCGCTCATTCCCCTACTCGTTCGGGAGCGTACTTACCCAGCCGCGCTCCTGCTGCAGGCTCTGTCCCTCAGCGCGTGCGGTCCCGCTCCCTAGGGCGCGTGTGCGCCAGCAGTGTTAGATTTAAAGGGTAATTGGCTATTGCCGGTCGCTGCCCCTATTTAAGCCTGCCTCTTCCTGGTTACCCTGCCGGATCTTTAGTGCCATTGCCTATTGAGAAAGCGTTCCTGTGTCATGTCTGATTACTGTGTACCGTACCATTTTCCTCTGTTCATCGACCACGAATCTTGCCGCCTGCCCTGACTTTCCTGCCTGTCCACGACCGCGAACCTTGCCGCCTGCCCTGACCTTCCTGCATGTCCCCGACTACGAGCCTGCCTTACGATTTTGTACCACGCTGCACCTCGACTGCCTCCGCAAGCAAGTCATGTCAGGGGTAAAGACCTGGTAGACATCAGCCGCATCAAGTCCATCCCGCTTTGCGGCGGGCTCTGGTGAAAACCGGGACCTAATTGGATTCTGTTCCCTGGTGTGGCTTATGCCATCGCTTGCGGTGGTCCAGAGGATCCACTACTACTGCCTGAGAATAAAAACTGCAGTAAGAAATGATCATTTAAAATTTTTTTTTTCAAGAGGACCATTTCTGTTTGAAGAGGAATGTGAAGTAAACCGACATCTAATCATTGACCTCTGCAATTGGGGCCACAACATCATCAGAGATCCACGCCTTATTCATCTTGATGAAAGTCAAACGATCCACATTATCAGTGGAAAGCCAGATGCGTTTGTCTGTAATGACTCCTCCAGCTGTGCAGAAGGTCCGCTCAGATATGACGCTGGCTGCTGGACAGGACAACACCTCTATGGCATGATGAGCGAGCTCCGGCCCTTCATCCATTTTTGATACCCAGAAGTCAATTGGGTCCGGAACATATCCAAAAACATCGGTGTTATGATGCAGATAGTCATGAACCATGATCTTAAGCCGGTCTCTGTGTGTTGTATGTGTGCCCTGCATTACATGCGTTGGTGAGGTGGTAATAAGGATTGCCAGAGGTCACCCATTAGGCTTCTGCCACAATGCTTGCTGCTGCTGCTAACGCTACGGCCACTTGGCGCTCTACTGCTGTCACGTTGCTGACGTTGTTCCACCGTGACATTTAAAAAACGTGAAGCAGACGCAACAGATGTCTCCAGTTGATCAATCAGCACGGTATCCAATTCCTGCATTTTACTCTCTATTTTGGTGGCTGAAAGGAAAGTGCTGAGTTTCGGTTTGTACCGGGGATCGTGGAGGGTGGCCACCCAGTAACTGTTGTTCATTTTGATGGCCTTAATGCGAGGATCATGTTGGAGGAAATGGAGCATCCAAGTACTCATTTGAGAGATGAAGCCTTGATTTCCCAAGCCTCTGGGTCGAAGGGCACTAGCAAACTGATCTTTCTCATCTTCCTCCTCCGCCTCAAATCCATGCCAACCTCTTTCCAAGGCAGGGACATCGGTAACGTCGGTGTCCAGGAATACCTCATCCTCCTCCTCCGCTTCCTCCGCCTCAGCTTCAACACAGCCCTGACTTGCCTCAGATGCTGTACCCTGAGAGCTGAGGCGCCGCCTTGCACCAGCCCTGGACCCCGAACCACTGCCTAATGAAGACCGATAAAGTTGTGAAACTGTTGGGCCTTTGGATTCGATGGAGAGAAAGTCTCTGTGTCCACCTCTGTGTCCGTCTCCTCCTCTGTCGCTGGTGGGACCTGTTGTTTCAGAGTGTCAAACGATTGTTTCAGAACTAAGATCACCAAAATGCTCATGTTGATAAGGGTATTGTCCTCACTGACCATTTTGGTGGCTTCTTCAGAACTGGCAAGGATGGTGCAGAGCTCTTTCACCTGCCTCCACTCTCGGTGGCTCAACACCCCGAGGTCCGCACCGCTGCTTGTCAGGCCATGTGTCACTTCATACTGCGTAATGTCATTGCGCTTCTGCCACAATCGCTGGAGAATGTGGAGGGTGGAATTTCAGCGTGTTGCCACATCAACAATGAGACGGTTGACGGGGAGGCCGAGCTGACGCAACGCAGCCAGGCGGGACGAAGCAGGGTGCGAACGGCGGAAGTGCGAACTCAGACCTCGAGCCTTCTTCAGCAGGCAGTCCAGACCCGGGTAGCTCTTTAGAAATTTCTGGACGACAAGGTTCATGACATGTGCCAGGCAAAGGATGTGCTCCAGCCTACCGATCTTAAGGGCGGCCAGCAGATTTCGCCCGTTATCGCACACCACCTTGCCTGGCACAAGGTTCTTGTCACCCAGCCAGCGCTCGGTCTCGTTGCTTAGAGCCGTCCACAGCTCCTGACCTGTGTGTGGACGGTCTCCAAGGCAGATTAATTTCAACATGGCCTGGTGTCTCTGGGCACGTGATGCCACCAGAGGACCTTGGGGGAAAGAGCCCTGCACCATCCCTGCGGTTTTGAAGAGCGTGGGGCCGAGCATGAGGCCCCCCATCACACCAAAGGCATTTTAACCCCCGCCCCACCCAAATGAGTGTCACAGAGATATACAGCCTTTGGGCCCTGCTTACAAATCCCCGGTTGGTGGTCAAAGGGCTTTTCCCCACACAGATCGACAACGCGCTTGAAATTTTAGATGACACGGGGGTGGCCAGGGCGGGGCGGCTTTCGGGAAAGAAAAAGCCCGCTCGGCATTTTGGGTTTTTGGGGGGGAGGCAAGGGCCCCAAAATTTGGGGGAACCCATCTGTTTCCACCAGACGGGAAAGGGAACATTTCCAAAAAGGGCCCAAAAACTGGGAATGCCGACATTCCAGGCCCCTTTTTGGGTTTGGATTTTTTTGGCTTAAAAATGTTTCTTCCCGCTCCCCCAAACCCCGGGAAAACAGAAGGGTGGGCCCGCTAGATTGCCGCTGAAAGGCGTGCAGGTCGTCAAAATGGCGGGAAAAGGAAAGGGGTAGAGGGTCTCTGGTTTTTTTTGGGGATCGGGCGACGGTGGAGGCTGAAGCCCGGGGGCGATCCCTGATCAGACTCTGAGAACAGGGGGAGCTAGGAACCTTGGGGTTTGGGGGAGGAGGAGGAGGGGGAGACAGAGGGGGTGACAGTGGTTTGGGAAACCCGCATCGGTGGGGTCCTTTTTTGGGCCCAAATGTTTTTTTCCATTTCTACTCATGAATTCGCTGCATTGACTAAACGTTGGTGGGGTTTAAAAAACCCTAAGATTCTTTCCTCTACTTTAGCGTTTTCGGGGGGAAAGGGGGATTGACATTTTCTGGGTGGAATCAGGGGATTTGGGTCAAAAAAGGGCCCAGGCTTTAGAGGTTTCCGGAACTTTTTTATGGTGATAAACGAGGAACGGGGGGGCCGCTGACCGTGGCTGGCGTAATCACTCAGCGGACTTCCCTTTTTTTAGGGGGACCCCACGACACTAAACCCCCTCGTCTTCCCCTCTTTGTTTATGAAGCCCCGCAACAAAAATTCCCGCTGAAAAGCCACGGGGGATCCAAAAATTTTGTCATCATCCCCATCAACACAGGGGACTTGGTCGTCCTGGGCATTCTGCACCAGGGCTTTCGGGGTACAAGCAAGTGGCACGCAAGGCGACGCCGACGGGCCCGGGGTTTTTTGCCGATTGAAAAGGGTTTTCCTTTCCCCCTCAATGGGAAACAGAACGGGGGGTCAGAGCAGACAAAAACATCCTCCTTGGCCTCTTGACTTTTAACATCCTTCTTACCCCAACCCAATTTTTTCAACAAAGAGGTCTTTAGAAAAAAGGATTATCCACAGTGTGGGGACCCCGAAATTGACATTTTGGGGGGCCTTCGCTTTATGTTGGGTGGATGCGAAGATTTCTGGGTGAAAGACAAATTTTTGGCCGTGACTGGGAAAAGGGCGAGGAGTAAGACTGCGGATTCAGGGTTTCAAAAAACCACGAAGATATATTTGGGGGGGCGCTGTTTTTGTTACTGAGATTTAAAAGGGGCCCCGACCCCCCGATAACAGGCCTGGGCGGTCCTGCAAACAGATCCACTGGTTTTCTTGTTTTCGCCACACTGGAAGGAGCCTTCTCTCGTACCTCACCTCCCCGCCTACCCCCCTCTTTGCTCGCCTTTTTTTTTTTTTCCCCCTCATTTTGCCCTTTATTTCAAAAGATAAAAAAAAGAGAAGGGATGGAAGAGATTTGAAAAAGTTCTTTTTAAAAGATGCAAAACACAGCTTTTTTTTAAATCCCCCTAATTTTCCCACAGCCCCAAATAGGGTTAAAAAACTGAAAATGTTTCTTGCGAAACCTTGAAATGCGGTCTGGTGGAAAACCGAAAAACAAAATCCCAAAATGTTCCTCCCTTTATCCCCCAGGGGTTTTTTAAAGCCCATAGGACTAGGAATTGAAAAGTTTTTCACCAAAAATCAAAACAATTCGCAAACTTTCGCCAAACTAGAAATTTATTTTAAACCCAAAAAAACTATTCAGAAGTTACACGGATTAAAATGGTTTTTTGCAGCAATGACAAACGAGAACAGTGCTAGAAAAATTTTTTTTTTCAGAATTTTCGTACAACGTGGGTATTTGAAAAATAGGGCCCACCAAGTGAAAAAAACCTTTTTTAAAAAAATATTCGGATAAAAAAGGTATTTTTTTTGGGGAAACCTTTTCAAATACACCTGCGGTGACTACAAAAAATTTCTGTATTCCCAAAATTTTTTTGCAAGGGGCTCTATAACAAAGCTGGCCTGCCCCCAAAGTTAAAAAAAAACCCATCTGAAAAAGTAAAACGGATAATAAAAGGTTTTTTTTTGCACCATTAAATACACCTTCTTTAAAAAAAAAAAATTTTTTGTATTCAAATTAAAGTGCAAGGGGCTCTATGGGAAAAAAGCCCGGCCTGGCCCAAATGAAAAAAAAAACCCCATCTAAATGTATACGGAAATAAAAAGGGATTTTTTTTTACCCATCAAAAACACCTTTCGGTTTACAAAAAAATTTTCTGTATTCAAAAAATTTCCCAAAGGGGTTTTTATTTACAAAGCGGCCCCGGCCCAAAATGAAAAAAAAAAACCTATCTGAAAAAAAATACGATAATAAAAGGGGTTTTTTTTTCACCAACAAAACAGCTGGGGTGCTACAAAATTGTTTTTATCAAAATTTTTTGCAAGGTGGTTTTAATTTAAAAAAGCTGGGCCCGCGCCAAAGTGAAAAAAAACACCTTAATTTCTGAAATGTTTTACGGGTAATTTAAAAAGGGATTTTTTTTTCACCTATCAAAAACACCCGGGTGGGCTACAAAATTTTTTGTATTCAAATTTTTGTGCAAGGGGTTTTATGAAAAAAGCTGGGGCCCGGGCCAAAGTTTAAAAAAAAAAACCCATCGAAGTAAACGGATAATAAAAGGTTTTTTTTTGCCCTAACAAAAACCCTGCATACAAAAAAATTTCTGTAAATTTTAAATTAATTGCAAGGTGGTTTTAGGGGCAAAGCTGGCCTGGCCAAAGTGAAAAAAAAAAACCTATCTGAAATGTATACGGGTAAAAAAAGGTTAATTTTTTTTTTCACCTATCAATTTCAGCGGTTACTACAAAATTTTTTGTATTCCCAAAATTTTTTGCAAGGGGTTTTATGAACAAAGCGGCCGCCCAAATGAAAAAAAAACACCTCCGAAATGTAAACGGGGTAAAAAAAGGTATTTTTTTTGCACCCATCATTTCACGTGGTGAATCAAAATTGTTGTAATTTAAATTTAAGGGCAAGGTTTTATCTATGAAAAAAAAGCTGGGCCCGCCCCCCAAATGAAAAAAAAAAACCTATCTGAAATTATAGGAATAAAAAAAGGGAAATTTTTTTTTCACCTATCAATTTCAAAATGGTGACCCACAAAATTGGTTTTTAAAATTTAAATTAATTTCAAGGGGGGATCTATGAACAAAAACTGGGCCTGCCCCAATTTTAAAAAAAAACACCTATCGAAAAGTAATACGGAAAAAAAAAGGGATTTATTTTTTCACCTTCCCTTACAGCTGGGGACTACAAAATTGGGTTGGGATTCAAATTTAAGTTTCAAGGTGGATCCAGAACAAAGCTGGGCCCGCGCCAAAGTGAAAAAAAAAAAAAACCCATCTGAAATGAAAACGGGTAATAAAAGGTAATTTTTTTCACCTATCAAAACACCTGCGGGGACTACAAAATTGCTGAATCCAATTACGTGCAAGTGGATCTAAGAACAAAAGCAGCCTTCCCAAGTGAAAAAAAACATCTATCTGATAGTATACGGATAATAAAAGGTATTTTGCACTAGAGATGGGCGAATATCTCAAAATTCGATTCTGTCACTTCTCCGAATTTTCCGACAAAATTAGTTTGCGATCCGAATACTTACGTCACGAATCCGCGATAAAAAGCATCTATTTCCAGACTGCGACAAGCCTGCAGGTGCTGTAGAACATAGTGCCATGCTTCGAATGCCGAGGGAGCCTTGGTTTCGTATCATACAAAGTGTTTATTTAGTAGACACGCAGAAGACTGCCGCCGCTCTTAGAATCGCTTCACTATAAAATTCCCTGGGCACTTAAGAGGCAAAACTGACAAAAAAACTCAAGCGGAATGTAGCCTGAAAAGTCATGCACGAAAGCTGGAAAAAAACAAGCTGAGAGCTCAGTGGCAACATAATGACAGAGTGTGGAGTGACGTGGCAGCCACAGCAGCAATGAGGTCAGCAGTGGCACAATGACATTCTGGAGGTGGCAAAACACGAGGAAGCCACAGAGTGCACAATGACGTGGTAGAGCGAGGTCACGGCGGCAGCAATATAGGTCAGGCAGTGGCAACAATGACATTCTGGAGGTGCAAAACAGGAGGAAGCCACAGAATGCACAATCACACAGTGTGAGGTCAACGAAAGCAGCAGCATGAGATCCAGGCAGTGGCACAATGACATACTGGATGCGCAATACAGTAATAGGCCACAGAGAGGCACAATGATACAGTGAGGATTGTCAACGACAGCAGCACATGAATCAGGCAAGAGGCACAATGACATACTGGAGGCGGCAAAACATAATTAGGCCACAGAGTGGCACAATCACACAGTGTGGAGTCACGGCGGCCAGCAGTTATGATATCGAGGCATTGGCACAATGACCTCCTTGAGGCGGCTAAACAGTTTTTTAGGCCCACAGAGTGGCACAATCCACACAGTGTGAGGTCACGGCGGCAGCACATGAGATCAGGGCATTGTGCACAATGACATTCTGGAGACGGCAAAAACAGTATTAGTCCACAGAGTGGCACATGACTACAGTGTGGAGGTTTCAAAAAAAAAACGACAGCAGCAGCATCAGATCAGGCAGTGGAACAATGACATTCTGGAGGCGGCAACACAGTAATTAGGCCACAGAGTGGCACACTCACACAGTGTGAGGTCACAGCGGCAGCAGTAATGAGATCAGGCAGTGGCACAATGACATTTCTGGAGGCGCTAAACAGTAATAGGCCCACAGAGTGGCACAATGATACAGTGTGGAGGTCAACGACAGCAGCACATGAGATCAGGCAGTGGCACAATGACATTCTGGAGCCAGCAAAACAGAATAAGGCACCAGAGTGGAACAATCACACAGTGTGGAGGTCACGACAGCACAGCAATGAGATCAGTTCAGTGGCACAATGACATTCTGGATGTGCAAAACAGGAGGAAGCCACAGACTGGCACAATGACTGAGAGCGGAGTCACGCGGCATCAACCCCCCCCCCAACCGCCCCCCAACAACCAAGCCCCCCCCCCCAAACCCCCACCCCCCCCCCCCCCCTCCCCCCCCACCACCCCCCACCAACGCGCCCGCAGCATGAGTCAGGCAGTGGCACAATACCAACAGTGTGGAGGACATGGCAGCAGCACAGCAGCAGCATGAGTCAGACAGTGGCCAATGACACAGTGTGGATAGTCACGGCAACGCACAGCAGCACATCATGAGGTCTTATGAGTGACACTTGACAGAGAGTTGAGGTGGTGTCAATACCGTCCCTGGTAAAGATGGTGGTAGCAGATGTAGAAAACAGCAGCAGATTGGGGCATCAGGCGGGTGTCGGCATCAGAATATGGCGGAGGCATGGTAGTATTGAACCCAGACTGACTGCGCTAAGCATTGGTGAGTGGAAAACCGGCTGAACCACGCCAGAATCATCTTGAACAAAGGTCAGTCGTACCAATTTCCTGTGGACAACGGGTTCTCCTTGAGGTAACGATGGCCCCGCCGCACTGAACAACCCCGCCTTAAGCCACACGTACTGGCCGGGCAGGACAGCTTCTCCCTGCAAACTCGGCAAAGTAGCGGCCACCCACCATTTATGGCAGCCCCATAGTCCAGCTGATCTTCTAACTGAGGGCAGAGTGCTGTTCCAAGTATTCCACAACCTTTGGTTCGGGACTGCTCCAGGTCCTCGCTGCTGCGCTGCTGGCGACTGCCCTCCTCACTAGGCGGGTGAAAGGAAGCTGCTCATCAGTGACTCCATACTTAGGTTACTACTGAATGAGCTGGTACGCTCCTACCCCCCCACCTTCCCCATGCAGCCGCGCAGTAGTACGTAGAGCGCTGAGGAAACCCCCCCCCCCCCGTTCCAGACCTGTCCAGAGGAGGGACGATGCGCTCATAGCAGCAGCCAACTGATTACTGAGGATTTCCTACAGTATTGAGTTTGTCTTCCCTTCTCAATAGCTGGGAAAAAGGCTCCCCATTTTGGAACGGTGAGCGTAGGGTCCAATAGGGTGGCGAGCCAGAAGTCATCCTCAGCCGGATGCAGACTAATCGGCTGTCACTAGCCAGCAAATAAGCATGCTGCGGCCATCTTGCACAAGTGACTCCGAGGGGACTCCCTGCTCCATTTCCCACTGTAAACTGCCACGTGCTTGGGGGTCCATCTGCCGTCTTCCTCATCTCCATCCACCTCCTCCAGCTGCTCCCTGCTCCCCTCTCATGTCACCAGGGTAAAAATCCACTCAAATCACCAGTCAAAGTCTCTGCTCCAATGTCCTCCTCCTCCTCCTCCTCCATTTCAGTCCCCACCAACCCCATGTGGCCACAGAGATGTAGTCCGCCACGTCTCCATTTCCCCTGCCAACAGATTTTTCATCCAGCATCTGTTCTAGGACATGAAGCAGTGAATGCAAGTTATTCCTCCCGTAGTCCTGGCGACTGACAAATAAACGTCACCTCCACGAATGGCCTCTAACAAACGGCAGTGGCACCATTAGCAGCCACTGGCTGACATCAAGTTACCACAGGGAGTACTTCAGTCTGCCTGATCATCAAAAAATCGTTAATTGGCCCTATCACTGTTCATACATTCGGTCCAACATGTGCCTGCTGAATTCCAGCGGTGGAAGCATCGCATATCAGAGTGTGTTGGGGAGCCGTTCTGCCGCTGCAACTCGAGGAGGTGTCCTGGCATTGTACGAATGATAAAGTGCATGCACATTTTCCTGCCATTTTCAGAATGTCTGAAGATCGGGGAAGACTTCAGGAACCCTTATCACAACCAGAAATTGTAACACAATCGCCATGCAGGGCGCCATGTACCCTCCCTCCCTCGGTGCACGTGGACACCATGTTTCCTCCCCATTGTCCGTCACCATGGTTCCGATTTGCAGTTGGCTCTGGAAAGCCACACATCGATTTCTTGCTGCATGACCGGAGCAGTTACCATCCCTGTTGTACTTCGTTCAGCACGAGCAGAGCCAGGTGAAGAACTTCGTGACACCTCTGTGCCCTACACAAGTATTCTGGAGCCAGTACTTGTGGAGGCTGAGATGGTGGTGGAGGTGGAGAGGAGGAGGCGACATTGGCGCAGGTGCAGCAGTTTGACAACGAGGAGGAGAAACGGCGTCTCCTGTCCAAGTTGTTGTGTGCCTGGGCTGTAAGCACATTCACCCAGTGGGCACCGTAAAGAACAATATACTGGCCCTGACCGAGTTTTACAGCACCAACGTCCGCGCTGCCGAACCTGGAACAAACCGGATAAGCGCTCAAGGACTGACCACCTTCTGTCTACAATATATATGAAGTGCTGGTACTGCTTTTTGGAAAAGAAATTACGGCATGGACTCACCACTCGCTCGCACAAGCCATTAGTCTCTGAACGGTGCAGAGTTCACCATTTGGAAAATGGGGGGGGGGGGGGGGGGGGGGGGGGAGGGACTGCAGTACCAAAAAATTGGACCGGAGCACGTGTCCCAGCAGCTTCACCTTAGGATGGATTGGACGCATACTGTTTTCTCGTTTGCAATCGCCTCGCTGAACGACAGCTGGCACCATGAGTATGCGAGTGCAGGATCATCAGGACCGGGAGATGATGTCAAAGAGAAAACAGCTCCCTTCTGCAGAGGTGTGAAAGCCTTTACTGGCTGCAATGGCATGTCATGCCACAGGGCCTCGCTGCTGCTGCATTGCTGCGGCGGCAGGATGGGACCACCACATCTGAGCCACTTTCTCCCAGGCCACTGGATTGTGACGCTGCATGTGATGACCAGTCCGAGGTGCCAACGTTATCTCCCTGGCCACCTTCACGTTCAGCCCTCAGATTCTCATATACCCATATCGCTCCATCCGGTGTCTTAGACAAAGAACTGCCACTCCGCCGAGTAATCGGATTTTACCGCCAACGCTCCGCAGCTGAGTGACAACTGCCGCCGCTGCCTCGCTGAGCCCCTGAGCAGCTACTTTTCTTGGACCTGCAAGCGTGGTTATTTACCCGTGGCCGCTTGGCTCCCGAACCTCACACTGCTGCTATCCTGCGACTCACGCCACACGACCCACTTGCTGCTGTGCTGCTGCCTGATATGCGCAGCGACGCCCCTTCTCCTGACGATGAAGAATCCCTTGCCTCACCGCTCCCAAGTGCGGTCGGCTACATCATCATCTAATTGTTGTTTCATCGTCACAGGCTGTCCTTCAATCACTCGTCTTGGAATGCCGAGGCAGACCTCTCACAACTGCCCTCCCATGGCCACTCTCCACATCTATACTTTGACCCTACTGCAAGAAGAAGCAATATTGGCCCCATTCTACGCTGCCAAGTAGCAGCTGACTGCCCACCTCATATTGTCATCCTCGCTATATAGTGGCGCTGAGCCCAGACCACATAGTAGATCTCTGCAGGAGGTGAACCGGATGGGACAGAGGCGGGCCTGAGTACAGGTTGGGCCGCTGACCTCTCCCAGGGGGGTGGGGGGCCCAAGCCAACAATGGGTTTGATGTCTGAGGTTCCCATCGACTCTTGGCTTGGGGTTGTCAGATGTCCATCTGGGAGGAAGAGGATGACCAATTCAACCAATCAAGAACCCTGGTGCTGAACAACACACGGCCGCTAGATGACAGCGTCAGTTGTGCCTCACCGAGTGACCCTGCTGAGACGTCCCCTTGCAGTGCGCGACCTGGCCTGTTCCAGGAATGTTTGCCACTGCACTCGCAGTTGCAGAGCCTGCCACCTCTCCTGTCCTGACATACTGTTTGAACTAAAATATACAGACACTGTTTGAATGATGATATCTGAATATGATAGAATAAACACCCAGTTTTTGACTCCAATGAACCCAGTAACAAGGTGGAACCCTTGTATCGTATTTACTTTTATGTGTCGTTTTAAAAACACTGTGTGTTTATACTAAATGTAAACGCACAACATGCTTAAATAACCTTCGGACATGAAATTAGCTACTTAAAAATGTTATATATTTTGCCGTTTAAAAAGACGGTTTATTTTGGTCACACACCAGCAAAACTTAATTAACCCCTGGATGTCAATTGCCCAAAGAAATTTGAGCCCCACAAACTATATCTTTGGAAGCGTGTTACAATAGCGTGTTATCTAACGCCACACAACAAGAGATACAGTTGTAATAACCTTTTGCTGTGAATTAGGCTACAGAATAATTTATTATGTTGGCGTGAAAAAGAACGGTAACTTGGGTCAAGCACACCAAGCAAAACAACGATTAATAAACCCCTAGGAATGTAAGATTGCGCCAAAGAATTGAGCGCACAAACTAGTAGCTTGTAGCGTGTTACAATTCGTGTTTTTCTACGCCACACAACAAGAGATGACAGTTGAAATTAACCTTGCTTGTGAAATAGCTTACAGGAAAAACTTCATATATTTTGGTCGTTGAAAAAGGAACGGTTACTTGGGGTCATCACACCAGCAAAACAACGCATATAACACCGGATGTAAATTTGCGCAATAGAATTGAGCACCCAAAAATGAAGTGGTATTTGTAATTGTAAAAACGCTGTTCTTTAAATGAATACAACAGGAACAGCTATGATCCCACTTGGATATTGAAATAGTATATTCAGCTGCAGTGACTCACACTGGATTTCAGATCCAATACACAAAAAAATTAAAATAGAACATTAGAGAACAAGTCCTGAGACCAAGCTGAGACACCCCAAAAAATCGCTGTATAAAAATAAATTTTTAGTAAGTAGCAATCCACCGCGGCACACCTCCCTGATGAGCACAGTGAGAGGAATTGTGATCACCCGGCGTCTGCGCCCGGACTAAAAAAGTGCGTTGACGTCACAGCATCCCGCCGGTCCCCTCTGATTGCTCACCTCTGCACATGACAGCAGGCAGCCCCTTCTTCCTCCCAGAGTGCTTTGGCCCCCAATGTAGCGCCATGTGCTCGCAGCTTTACAATCAAAAGCACACTTCGATCACCCGAAGTCCCCACAGTACGACTTCGTTCCGACCGAAGTTTTCCTGAAATTCTAAACGAATTCCCCTTGTTAGAATCGTTTCGCCCTCTTATTTTGCACCTATCAAATACCCTGGGTGTGAAAATTTTGTATTCAAATTAAGTGCAAGGTGGATCTTGAACAAGTGGCCTGCGCCAATAAAAAAAATAATTTAAATTTATCGGATTAAAAGGTTTTTTTTGACCCATCAAAAACACCGCGGGGCTAAAAATTGTGTATTCAAATTTAAATGCAAGGGGGATCTATGAACAAAACTGGCCCGCGCCAAAGTGAAAAAAATACCCCTCTAAAAAAGTTACGGATAATAAAAGTGGAGTTTTGCCCATCAAATACACCCGCGGTGCACAAAATTTTCTGTATTCAAATTAAAATGCAAGGTGGCTCTTGAAAAAGCTGGCCCGGACAAAATGAAAAAAAACCTTTCTGAAATGTATAAGATTATAAATGGTTTTTTTTTTCACCTTCAAATATTCCCGCGGTGCTAAAAATTTTCTGTTTCAAATTTAAGGAAGGGGGATTTTGAACAAAGCTGGCCTGCGCCAAAAAAAAAAAAAAACACCTATTGAAATGTTAAAGGGTAAAAAAAGGGATTTTTTGCCCATCATCAGGCGGTGACTACAAAATTGCATATTAAAATTTATTGCAAGGTGGGTATTGGCAAAAATGGTCTGCGCCAAAGTGAAAAAACACCATCTAAAAATTTTGGATAAAAAAGTATTTCTGATTATCAAATTCCCGCGGTGATAAAAATTGCTGCATTAAATTTACGTGCAAAGGGGGCCTTTTTTGAACAAAATTGGGCCCCGCCCAAAAAGAAAAAAAAAACCTATCTGAAATGTATAGGATAATAAAAAGGGATTTTTTTACCTATCAATAAGCTGGGTGACTACAAAAATTGCTATATTAAAATTTTTTGCAAGGTGGTTTATGGAAAAAAAGGGCTGCGCCAAAGTGAAAAAAAAACCTATCTAAATGTTACGGATAAAAAAAAAGGTATTTTTTGCACCCATCAAAATATTCCCGCGGTGCTACAAAATTGCTGCATTAAATTTCGTGCAAGGTGGCCTAGAACAAAGTGGCCTGGCAAATGAAAAAAACACCTATCTGAAATGTAAACGGTTTTTAAAAGGTGTTTTTTGCCCTATCAAATATTCCTGCGGTGACTCAAAAATTTCTGTATTTAAATTTAAGGCAAGGTGGATCTATGAACAAAGGGCCTGCGCCAAAGTGAAAAAAAAAACCTAAAAATTGTATATTAAAATTTTTCTTGCAAGGGGGCTTATGGACAAAACTGGGCTGCTCAAAGTGAAAAAAAAAAAAACCCATCTGAAAGTTGGTAATAAAAAGGGATTTTTTGAAAACCCATCAAATTTTTTCCCGCGGTGGGCTACAAAATTTCTGCATTCAAAATTTTGTGCAAGGTGGGTTATGAAAAAAGTTTGGCCTGCCCCCAAAGTGAAAAAAACAACTATCGGGAAAAGTTACGGATAATAAAAAGTTTTTTTTGAACCTATCAAATAAAACTGCGGTGAATAAAAAATTTCTGTATTCAAATTTAAGTGCAAGGTGGATCTATGAACAAAGCTGGGCCCGGCCAAAGTGAAAAAAATACCTTTGAAAAGTTAGGATAATAAAAAATGGGGTTTTGCACCTATCAAAACACCCGTGGTGACTCAAAATTTCTGTATTCAAAATTTAAGTGAAAGGGGGTCTATGAACAAAGCTGGCCTCGCCCAAAATGAAAAAAAAAACCTATCTGAAATGTATACGGAAAATAAAAAGGATTTTTTTTCACCCATCAATACGCTGCGGTGACTACAAAATTGCTTATTAAATTTATTGCAAGGGGGCTCTTGGACAAAAAATGGTCTGCGCCAAAATGAAAAAAAAAACCCATCTGAAATGTATACGGTAATAAAAGGTATTTTTTGCACCTATCAAATACATCTGCGGTGACGACAAAATTGCTGTATTCAAATCTAAGTGCAAGGTGGATCTATGAACAAAGCTGACCTGCGCCAAAGTGAAAAAAACACCAATCTGTAATGTATTCGGATAATAAAAGGTATTTTTTGCACCTATCAAATACACCTGCGGTGACGACAAAATTGCTGTATTCAAATTTAAGTGCAAGGTGGATCTATGAACAAAGCTGGCCTGCGGCAAAGTGAAAAAAACACCTATCTGAAATGTATACGGATAATAAAAGGTATTTTTTGCACCTATCAAATACACCTGCGGTGACTACAAAATTGCTGTATTCAAATTTAAGTGCAAGGTGGATCTATGAACAAAGCTGGCCTGCGCCAAAGTGAAAAAAACACCTATCTGAAATGTATACGGATAATAAAAGGTATTTTTTGCACCTATCAAATACACCTGCGGTGACTACAAAATTGCTATATTCAAATTTAAGTGCAAGGTGGATCTATGAACAAAGCTGGCCTGCACCAAAGTGAAAAAAACACCTATCTGAAATGTATACGGATAATAAAAGGTATTTTTTGCACCTATCAATACACCTGTCGTGATGACAAAATTGCTG
This sequence comes from Phyllomedusa bahiana, assembly GCA_025379985.1. Lineage (NCBI taxonomy): Eukaryota > Metazoa > Chordata > Amphibia > Anura > Hylidae > Phyllomedusa > Phyllomedusa bahiana. The sequence goes on from JAODAL010004264.1 coordinate 74,593, forward strand.
TATTCAAGTCTAATTGCAAGGTGGCTCTATGGACAAAGCTGGCCTGCGGCAAAGTGAAAAAAAAACACCTATCTGAAATGTATACGGATAATAAAAGGTATTTTTTACACCTATCAAATACACCTGCGGTGACTACAAAATTGCTGTATTCAATTTTAATTGCAAGTTGGATCTATGAACAAAGCTGGCCTGCGCCAAAGTGAAAAAAACACCTATCTGAAATGTATACGGATAATAAAAGTGGAGTTTTGCACCTATCAAATACACCTGCGGTGAATACAAAATTGCTGTATTCAAATTTAAGTGCAGACTGCACAGCATACAAGTTATATTTCACCAAAAAACTGGCCAAAAAGTGTTAATAAAAACCCACTGCAATGCAGGGTCTAAACTCTAAACACAGTCTGGGCTGCACAATATCCACTCTCCTTTAAAGAGCCTTACTGTCTGTCTGTGTTCGCATGCAGCCTCCCACCCCCCTCCCCCACCCCCCTGCGGCTGTACAGCGCTAGATGATCCTTTAAATTCTCAGCCTAAGTAACTAAAATCTGCAAATCTCTAATCTACCTAAGTTCTAATGTTCACAGCTAAAAGCATAGATGTCTGTGCTAACAAATAGACAGTTTCGCTGAGCTGTTTTGAAAGAGACCGAGCACACGTCCTGCTCTTATTAGACACAGACACACACTGATCATGAACAGGAAGGGCTGTTCTATGTAAAATGAGGTCATGTGATTTTTCCAGCCAATCGCAACCATACACATCCCAGTCATGACTTCGTACACCCAGCTCACCCTGCTCTATTCTCTAAGCTGATTTTCTGGCTGCCAAAATGACAGGAAGCGCTGAAAATGGTGCAATATTAATAGATTATGCGCAGACTTAAACCTAAATTATCGCGTGATCGAAAAAATCTGATCAACATAAAAACCGTGCCGATTTCAACATTGTCGATAATAATCACTAATCACAGCATCCTGTTAATGTCCATACACAGACCAAACATGTGGCTTAACTTCAGCCAAGTAGACGTACGCATACCAACGTATGGTGTAGCTTGAGTCCAAGTTCAGGGTAGTGGGACAGCGTCCCGGAGCTCCTTTCAAAGCTTCTTGCTGCAGCATACTGTGGAGGGAAATGGCAAACAGAATCCTCACTCCTCACATGAGGTCTGCAACCAGCAGTCTTTTAAAGGCCTCAAGTGGTCCAGCAAAAGCCTGGACCGGACTGTGGGGATGGCCTTCCACCCTCACTACAGCCGTCCCAGAAAAAAAGCCCATGAAAGCTGCATGGCAGCTATACTAACTGAAAACTTGTCATTAACCTACTTTCACTAACTAAGCTGCTCTTTTTCTCCACCGAGCTCCTTGAACTAGTGGCACATAGACTGCAGTTCTGCTGCTGCAATTTGGCTATATATATATATATATATATATATATATATATATATATACCGCTGAAACCAGAAGTTTACATACACTATGTTAAAAGACACATATGTATGTTTTTCTCACTATCTAACATGAAATCAGATAAAACCTTACCCGTTTTAGGTCAGTTAGGATTACCAAAATTATTTATATTTGCAAAATTCAAGAATAATGAGAGAGACAGAGAATTCTTGAAGGCATTTTATTATTTTTTGCAAAGTCAAAAGTTTACATACACTAAGATTTTTATGCCTTTAAACAATTTGTGACAGCCCATATAATGATGTCATGTCTTTGGAAGGTTCTGATTTTTTGGCAACATCTGAGACACAACTGTAGATGTGTATTTTAATTCACACCAGAAAAACACTGCTTTTATGTGTAACATAATGTGGAAGTCTATAGAAATCAGCCAAGATATCAGAAAGAGAACTGTAGACTGGATCAACCTTGGGTGCAATTTCCAGATACCTGAAGGTGACTCATTCATCTGTTTAAACAATTATATACAAGTTCCAACAAGATGGGAATGTCCAGTCATAATACTGCTCAGGATGGAGATGGGTTCTTTGTCTTAGAGATGAACATGCGTTGGACCAACATGTGCATATAAAACCAGAAACAAAAGCAAAAGACCTTGTGAAGATGCTGGCAGAAGCTGGTAAGGAGCTGGTAAGATTGTGTCATTATCCACAGTGAAACAAGTACTGTATCAACCTGGGCTGAAAGATCATTCTGCCAAATTCAAATTTCTCCAAAAGAAACTTATAAAAGCCAGATTCACGGGAACAAAGACCAACATGCTCTGTTGTCTGACAAAACTAATATTCAACTGATTGGCCATAAGGACCCTCGTTACATTTGGAGGAAAAAGGGAGAAGCTTGGAAGCCTAAGAACACCATCCCAACTGTGAAACACAGGAGTGGCAGCATCATGGTGTGGGGTTATTTTGCTGCAGGAGGAACTGCAGCACTTCACAAACAAATGGCATCATGAGAAAAAAAGATTAGGTGGCAATACTAAAGGAACATCTCAAGACATCAGCAAGGAAATTAAATCTTGAGCAGAAATGGATCTTCCAAATGGACAATGACCCAAGCAAACTGCCAAACTGGTTACAAAGTGGCTTAAGGATAAGCAAATCAATGTTTTGAAATGGCCATACCAAAGCCCTGATCCCTGATCAAAATTTATGGGCAAAGCTGAAAAAGTACGAGCAAGGCGACCTACAAACATGGCTCAGTTACACCAGTTCTATTAGGAAGAATGTGCCAAAATTTCTACCAACTATTGTGAGAAGCTTGTGGAAGGATATCCAAAACATTTGACCCTAGTCTTACAGTTTAAGGGCAATGCTGTTAAATATTAATTAAATGTATGTAAAGTTTTGACTTTGCAGAATGTAATAAAATGCCTTAAAAATGTTCTATTTCTCATTATTCTGGCAGATAAATAATTTTGGTATTCCTAATTGACCTAAAATGGGTAAGGTTTATTTTGATTTCATGTCAGATAGTGAGAAAAACATGCATGTGCGAATTTTTATATAGTGTATGTAAACTTCTGGTTTCAACTGTATGTATACTTCTCAGGGACCATTGACTCTCAAGTCTCCCTACACTTTTTCTGATTCCTCACCAATAAAACCCACATTATTAAAGGACTGAAATCAGTTTTACTATTCCTATATTTAGACCAGATCATCAAACAGGTGATATTTGTAAATTGTTTCATACCTCTCAAGTGTCCCTCTTTTGGAGGGACCAATCTTATTTTTAAATGATGTTCCTCTGTCCTGCTTTGCTCTTTGACTGTCCCTCTTTTTCACATGGGAAATAGAATTACATTGATAAACTTAATATTTTGCTCCTAAAAAATACATGTCTGGCTTGTAACTGTATATTAGCCTCCAACTTAAATATTATTTCATCAGTTTGGGAAATGTAGGCTCTAAAAATGTCTATATTCCCATTATATTTTTGTTAAAGTTTTAATAGAAATTATTTAAGTGTATCACTATGCATTACAAATTGGATCCTCTACACGGTAAACTCTAGGTGCCACATGTACTCACTTTGTTGCCCATAGCAACCAATTAGAGCTCCCCTCTCATTTTTCCAGAGCACTATATGAAATGTAATGGGTGCTCTGATTGGTTGCTATGGGCAACAAAGTGAGTTTTAGACCTTAGACAGTTTTCATACATGTAGCTCTAGGTGTCCCTCTTTGACCATCTTAAAAGTTGGGAGATATGTTTTTATAGTGTTTGATGGTTTAGTAGCAGCTGTTTCACCACAGTACAGGATATTACATGTGGTACTACATGTTCAATATTGCTTTTTACATGTGCTGGGGTGAGCTGCTCCTTTGGGCACCATTTTTTCCAAGGACTTTATAAATAAAGTAAAAGACGGTTCCTATTTTCAAAACACAAATAAATTCAAAGATTCCTGCAGCTCTTTTTGGCTTGTATATATAAGAACTTGGTTTATATGTATTTATTTTCTGCTTAATTATCTTTTATATTTATTTGCATTATGTTGGGTGACCTGTGTAGTTTCTCCCATGTAGCACTGGGACTTTTATTGCCTTCTACTGGGAAATGACTACTAACCTGTGTCTATTTTTGGTGGTTTTAAGTATATAGGACGGCATGTATGAACGGGGATGTGCCAAATAGCTGGCGTCTTTTCAGCCCGATATACAGCATAACCCCGTTCGCTACATTTTTAAATGGGCCGTACGCCAATATCAGGCTCATTACAAAGCACAAGCGGCACTTTGTAATGCGCCTGATATCGGGGTCGTGTGGGAGGTGGGGCGCACTAGAACCATACGAAGCTATAGATTTATAGCTTCGCTATGACATTTCTAGGCACATAACTGCTGGAACAGGTATACCACTTTTAAAGTGGTATACCTGACCCAGAAATGTTGTACTAGCGCTAGAATGTGTCTGATTTATGACCCGCTCTAGAGCGGGTTCATTAATCAGGCGCATTCTAGGCTAGTATTAGGCGCATGAAATTTGGCATTAAGACCCCAAATTTCATACATGTCACCCATAATGTCCTATGTTTCTGTAAGTTTTTTTAAATTGCTATTATAGTTACTGTGGGGACAATGAGGACCATTGATATACGTTGCGGACTTGTATATTAATGCCAAAATATCAACTCATGCCTCTTGTTTGATATTTTTTTCAGTATGCAGTCTGGCCCTCTGATACTGGGGAGCAAGGGGTGTTAGTATTTTGTGTTAGGCACCTGGAAAATGCTGGAGAAGCCGTTCAACTGTATAGTATGGGTGTCACCTGTATGTTGTAAGCCAGCATGGTGCACCACATGTAGCCATATGACTGGCACAGTTTGTCAGCCTTATTTATATGCGATTGTAATAGTAGCAATCAACCTCCTCATGGATAGTAGGTGTTTAAGCTATTTGTTCATTGGTATTTTTGCACTTGAGCAAACTCCACAGTGTAGTACTGTGGCTTTTCTGCATGATGGTGTGAAATGGCTTTTATCTTATGTTCGGTTATATATTGAGCACATCAGTCTATGCTTTATTTGCTGAACACCAAAGCATGGTCTACCACACTTTTGTTTTCTGCATAAAAAGTATTTACAACTCTAGCAAAAGTAACCTTGACAGATAATGCAAAATCATAACATTGCATTGAAAGTTATATCAAATATTTCAAAGCTTTTGTTGGAATCTAAGAACAGATTATATGGAAAGTTGTGATATTACTGTTAAACATTGCTACAATACATCCATATGGACATGAAATAGAGTAAATGTAGTCCAAAAAAGACTACATTTGTCCCATAGATCCCTAAGGCTCTTCCATGGCATATTTTGGAATACCTTTTTAAGGTATCTTGATGGATACTGGCAGCATTGTCCCTAAACCTGTAGTAAATGGGATCTATTATAATGCTGGAACATATTTAGCATCCAATTATACGTGGTAGATGTAGAATTATGTTATGCCAAGTTTTATCAATACAGGTTCAGGATACATCTTTAAAGAAGACCAGTCAATAAGGATATAACACAGCTTTATTTTTACAATAGTCCAATCATAAATCAAGTACGATACAATGATAACATGAAATGATTACAGAAAATAAGGAGATAGTATGTACAGTTTGTAAGAGAAAAATGGTTATTTACAAAGGATTTAAGTGCTTATAACATCACCTGCAGAGTGGCATCATCGAATCCTATTCACACATCAACCATGAGAAACCGTAAAAGAATGGCGTAGGAACCAGAAACTCTCAGGGAGACAACAATGTGTACTCTATAACAGGTACACAGGTACAGTGGTTTCTGGTCTTCATGGCTGATGTAAGAGATTTATATATCTTACTTAAACAAAATTGCGTACACGACCTAATGCAGCTTAAAAAATGCACAGGTGTTATTTGTGTATCTCACCCTCCACCATGGAGTCGCCACCTCCAGAGTTCGAAGTTCGCTCCACAAAGACACCTCCCAGACTGATGACCACCAGCCAGAAAAACATACAATGAATGAAGATAAGCTTGTAATTTACAGCTTTGAATATATAAGGAGATGCCAAGAGCAAACATTAAGTCAGCTCATAAAATAAGCCAGATTTTGTGTAAACAGGCTTGTTGAGTAAATCAGACTTTGTCCCAATATGATCTAATCTGAGTATAACAATGGAATGAAGGAATACATTGTATACAGCAACAGAGTACAATACATGCACAAATTATAGCAAAAATTATTCCTAAAATATAACGTAAATATAAAAAATCAGGCAACCAAGAAAATAGCCAATTCCACCATTTACCATAAATTTGATATAAGATAGAAATGATTCACTATAATTTGGCTCATAATAGTCATTTATATTGACGAGCATTACAGGTTAGCATAAGTAAAATTATATTTTACCACTTTTGACAAAAAATTAGTACATAAATAATTAACATTGTTTCTAACAAAGGTAATAATAACAAAAAATATTCTCGTGATGAATTTCAAGTTAAAGATTGACACAATTTCTCACATTTGATTTTACTTTTGCAAAATTCTTTCCGAACATCTGCAAGCATAGCACCTGTAAAAGAAAAGGTTTCTGCTAACACGTCATGCAAGCTATTTTTAGACAGCCGTGGCATACAGGCCCTATAAATAGACAAGCAATACATTCATCTTTCAATTTGAAATATAAGAGCATAAAATAATATTCTTTTAAAAAAGCCAATATTATAAAATATAATGGTATCTTTGGCATGTGCAAATAAAAGCATACCATTGTAATTCTCAAACTTGTTCAAAATATTAACTACACAATAAAAATACTAATCTTTATTTCTATCCTTGTCATAAGTTATACATTTAAATTAGGTCTTTTCAAACATAATAATCACATTACCATGTTTTTTAAGTGTTTATGTTTATTTGAGGTATTTTACACTTTTGTTCTTGTAATAATGTCATTTTAAAAAATGAAAATTGAATTTAGGATAAGGCTTTGAGAAATATTAGCTGTCGAATAAACAGTGATTACTTTAATAATGTAAAAAATGCAGAACATTTAACAACAAATAGATAAAGCTGAAATGTTTTTCCTCAATTAAACTTGTCTATTGCTTAATTACTAAAAGCATCTTAAAATATAGAAATTTCTAGCTTTTAGTACGATAGATAGATAGATAGATAGATAGATAGATAGATAGATAAATGGATAGATAGATAGATAGATAAATGGATAGATAGATAGATAGATAGATAGATAGATAGATAGATAGATAGATAGAAGTACTTCTTAATAAATTAGAATATTAGCTAAAAGTTATTTTTTTTCAGTAATTCAATTCAAAAAGTGAAACTCATATACTATATAGAGTCAATACAGATTGAAATTCTTCAAGTGTTTATTCATGGTAATCTTGATGATTATGGCCTATAGCCAAGGAAAACACAAAATTCATTATCTCGGAAAATTAGAATATTATATAAGATCAACTGTAAAAAAATTTTGGAACACAGAAATGTTGGCCAAATGAAAAGTATGTACAGTAGATGCACTCAATACTTGATTGGCTCCTTTTGCATGGATGACTGCATTAATGCGGCATGGCATGGAGGCAATCAGTTGGTGGCACTGCAGAGGTTTTATGGAAGCCCAGGTTGCTTTTATAGCAGCCTTCAGCTCGTCTGCATTGTTGGGTCTGGTGTCTCTCATCAACCTCTTGAAAATACAACATAGATTCTCTATGGGGTTAAGGTCTGGCGAGTTTGCTAGCCAATCAACCACAGTAATACTGTGGTTTTTAAACCAGGTATTGGTACTTTTGGCAGTGTGGACAGGTGCCAAGTCCTGCTGGAAAGAGAAAATTCCATCTCCTGAAAACTTGTCAGCAGAGGGAAGCAAAAAGTGCTTTGATATTTCCTGGTAGACAGCTACACTGACTTTGGTCTTGATAATACACAGTGGACATTCACCAGCAGATGACATGGTTCCCCAAGCCATCACTGATTGTGGAAACTTCACACTAGACCTCAAGCAGCTTGGATTGTGGTCTCTCCACTCTTTCTCCAGACTCCAGATTTCCAAATGAAATGCAAAATTTTCATCTGAAAACAACACCTTGAACCAATGTGCAACAGTTCAGTTCTTTTTCTCCTTGGCACAGGTAAGATGCCTCTGGTATTGTCTATGGTCATGAGTGGCTTGACACATGGAATGCGACACTTGTAGCCCATGTCCTGGATATGTCTATGTGTGGTGGCTCTTGAAGCACTGACACCAGCAGCAGTCCACTTCTTGTGAATCTCCCACATTTTTGAAGGGCCTTTTCTTAACAATCTTAACAAGGCTGTGGTTTTCCAGGTCGCTTGTGCACCTTTTTGCTGGTAGATTCTGTGACTTCTCAGAGGCATCCAGATCCAACTCATCCAGGGAGTGGTCAGCAGCTAGTGACAAATTCCTGCAACAGCTCCTAGCAATATTCTTTGTGAGAAGAGGGGTTGGCATTCACCAGCAACTGTTCCTTGTACCATGTGGAAGAATTGAGCTGTAGGCAATATGATCTACCAGAAGGAGCGCAGTGCAGCTACACCTTTGCCCTATGGTTAAAACAGCACTGATTTCTGTCCACTCTGGAGCTAAGCTCAGGAAAAATTAACAATCTCCTGCACAGTGGAAACTGGTGTAAAATGTCAAATACAAGGCATATAATGGTCAGAAATACTGATATTCCTCATGTACACAAACATGTACTGCTTAATTTGAAAAGTCATCTAATAAGATAGGTACTCTAAACAAGATTCTCATGCAAATGAAGACGATTATTTTAAAGAATATTATCTATAGGATAAACCTCTATAAAAATCCTGTTAGTTTGCATTCTGTCTACAAGATATATGTACAGAAGGTCAGATGAAAGAAAGCAGACAATTCAAATCATTGACTTATATGCCAAGTTGTATTATAGAATTAGAAGGGCAATTCTTTTGCCTTTAAATCTTTTGGCTTTAAATCTTTTTACTTTTCCATAATCACTGGAAGCATAGCACACAGAAACATTTTAGGATCATGGATCCTTGTAAACAAAAATGTTCCTGTTTATACGGTCATTCATATTACAAAGTGTGTAACCAGTGCTAGGTTATAGGAGTACAAACAGGACAATTATTATGAAGCTTTGAAATACTAATGTTTCATGCTTACAGGATAATAATGTGGCTAATATGTTATGCATGTATTTTGTCTAAATTGCAGCGGCTGTCTGCAGACAATGGAGATCAGATAACATATCCTCAGCTTAGGCAAACTCTGCATTTACCTATTTACGTGCAAAACAGAAATACGTTAAAATACTGAGACTATAAGCAAGTGCATTTTCGTTACAAATACATCCCCATTCTGTAATAACTTAAAAAATAGAAGATAAAAGGATTAATTACCAATCGAGATGGACTATTTTATGCCTGGTAAAATACGATAAAAACACTGTTGAAGTCATTATACCATTGGAATCTAGCATACTAATTGTATTATTAAACTTATTCAGACTATACGGATCAAAATCATTCCGAAAAAAAGCCCAGTGAAACTACCTAAGGAGACATGTATGAAAACTGTCTAGGTTTAAGAGTTACTTTGTTGCCCATAGCAACCAATCAGAGCTCCCTTTTCATTTCATATAGTGCTCTGAAAAAATAAAAGGGTAGTTCTGATTGGTTGCTATTGACAACAAAGAAAATCTTACACCTAGATAGTTTTCATACACTAGGCCCCTAATTTTTATAAGGGGGATTGCTATTTGGTACTATACTTGCACATAGACTAATGCAAAAGCAAGTTAAAAAAAAAACACATCAGAATACAGAGAGGCCACATTACCATGCAAGGTGGGTTGCACACATGTAGAAATACTGCTAAACAACCAGTCACACATCTAGTGTTCATGAGAGGGTGGCTTTTTAATATACTACTATCCTATAAACAAGGCTTCTACAGTGTGCCAGCCATAGATATAAGGGGACATGTATGAAAACTGGCGCCACCTCGATAGTCGGAGGCCTCCTTACAGTAGTGTAACATCTGACAGTATATATGAAAGTGTCGCACAGCCGTTCTTAAATGTGAAACATTGTAAGTGCCATGGTCCATGCAGCAGAAATGTGTGTAAAGACTTGACAGAATTCCTGACAAATAGCTGGGACCTTGCTTTTCAAACTCTTATTGCCAATAGGCAAAAAAATATCAATTATTTCCCAACCAATGCCACTAAAGTGATATAAACTAACTAATATTAATTATAAAACTATATATATGAAATAACAAAATTAATATAAAATAAAATAAAATTAATATACAACTATATAACATTAATATAAAATTCTATAATATACAAATAATTTGTAATTCTATAATATAAAATTATAAAACCAATACAGCATCTACGATAAATTCTATTCTCAATCAGAGATTTATAGAGTTATCATTATAGTTTCAGAGATTACAAAGACATCACAGCAGGTTAGAAATAAAATAAAAACAGTTAAAATAGTATCTTAGTGAAGAGCGGTGCAGTGGTTATTTTAGATAGTGGCTTGTATGAGAGGGAATTCATGTCCATGTTTAATGATGCCAACTGTTACCTGCCGTTACATAAGGATCCAACACATGACAGTCAGAAAGATTTGAAATTTATACTAAAAAGAGGTATTGACATGGGAGTTCTATCAGAAAGTTTTGCAGAGAAATTGAACAATACACGTCCCATTATGCCACTCCTACATGCTTTACCAGAAATACATAAACATACTTTTCCACCTGGTTTCGGCCCATTGTCTCAGGCATTGGTTCTCTTAATGAGGGCCTGGGATGATGGGTCAATATGCAGCTTTAGCCGTTGGTCACCAATCTGCCGGGTTTCCTGAGAGATACCAAACAGCTGGTGTATACTTTGGAGGGAGAGACATGGCTGGCTGGGGGGACCTGGCTGTCTTGTGATGTAGTGGTGTTATACCTGTGCATCCCACATGGCCAGGCCCTCCTGGTCCTGCGTGATTTTTTGCATAGATATAGTGGTTACTCTGAGTCTAGTCAGAGTTTCATTGTGCTGGCGGTTGAATATCTTCTCGCACACAATTTTTTCATGTTTAATAAACATTTTTTCAGACAGATTTCTGGAGCGCCCATGCGTATTTCTCTCCTTCCTTGGCCAACATATGTATGGCGGCCTGGAAGGAGAGATAATTGCTTTGTCCAGACCATCCATTCACACATTGTATCAAACGATATCTTAGATACATAGATGACCTAGTATTCATTTGGGTCGGAGAAATACATTTGATAAAGGATTTAATGGAATACATCAATGATAACCATATGGGTTTAAAATTCATCTTTGAACATCAAACACATTCTATCAATAATCTGGATATCACTTTGATGATAGGTGCCAATAATGTGATAGAAGTTCAACCCTATCATAAACCAATGTGTAGGAATACCCTATTAAGAGCAGATTCTTGTCATCCGTCACATGTCTTGAACAATATCCCCTTTGGAGAAATGACAAGAATCAAACGTAATTGTACCAGAGTGGAGGAGTTCCATGTACAACAAAAAACAGTGTGTGCCAGGTTGAGGGAGAAGGGTTATCCCCTAAAAACCTTAGAAAGTGCCAAATGTAGATTGGAAAGATGAGAAAGATTGGATTTATTTTTGAAAAGGGACCACAAAAAAGTGAATAAAAATATTAATAAGAATACCATAACATTTTCGACTAATTACAGCAAACAATTCACTAAAATTATGGACACTATCAAAAATCACTTTGTTTGTTTGTTAATCAGTCAGTTAAAAAGGCATTGCAAGGGAACATCAGATTTATTCCAAGACGTGCTCCCACCATTGGATCACAGATATCTCCCAGTTTATTAAAGGGGTGTTCTCGTTTGAGCTGCTCGTGCTGTTCAGCTAATTTTCTCAGATTGAGTTTGAAATCCAGGGGCGTGTCTCTCCTGTCAGCAGGCGTGCCTCTCCTCCCAGGAGGCGTGTCTGTCCTCACTGGAGAACTGTGACATCATCATTTTGTTTAATGCAGGGGATGCAGAAGGTTGTCTGGATAGAACAGCTCTGTAGCCTCCTACATGCTTATGTCTGCAGCCTTGAGGCTCCAAACTCCAGCAAGCAACTGTCATATGTCTTAGCTGCTGGCTTTCAGTTGTGTGTAAACTGTTACTTCTAGTGGTGTTCATCCAAATTGTACTGACAACAGGCAGAGATCGTTACTCAACTACAAACATCAGCTTCAAGTAAGGATCTCTGCTTCCTGTCAGTGACATGTGAGTGAAAACAATGGGGAGAGAAGCAAATCAGCTTTGAGAGAAGGCCCTGCTCAGCTTGTAACTAACTTGGGCTGGTGGTCTAGAGGTAGAGCAGTGAGCAATGATAGTGTTGTTTTTACAACAAAGGGGTTTGGAGTTCTAGTCCCTCACAGGGTATATTTTTTTCCCCCCTAAATTCTACACATAAGTAGAGAGACCTAAAGTATATATGTCAATCTCTATAATGATATATATATATATATATAATATATATATATAATATATATATATATATATATAAATATATATATATATATATATATATATATAATATAATAATAAATATATAGTACTACTATATACTATTATATAGACACTACACTCCCCAATCAGCTCATCCAGGTAATGCATTGTATCACATATGTTGGAAGTGCTTGGTGTGACAGCAGGGACAGGACACTATATAGGGGAGCTTTGTTTGTGTATATGAATAAAATTATAGATGTATACACATATATTTTCATATCTTTACATATGTGTGCAAATTTTAAAGAAAAAAAAAACACAAACTACTGCTGGGGCTTGAACTCCCAACCTCTGTCTTGCAAGGCTAATCACCTATGCACTGTACTATACAAGCAGCTTATGCAAACACAGTGTTGAATCCTTATGTTATACACTACAGGTGATGACATCATGAGGAGGCGGGGCTTGCATTCGATCTGAGGAACAGAACGCCTTCTTTTCCAAGTAGCAGCTTAAGGACTGGATCTGTGAGGAGGTGAATCAACCTCTTGGCAAAAGCCCCTTAAACAGCCAGTAATTGCCCAGAGCACTGACCCTTAAGCTGGGAGATGTACATAGAGCCAGCAGACTTTGGTTTCACTATCGATTTTAACAGCTCAGAGGGGAGTAAACACAGAGTGTGCAGGCAGCCAATCACAGCACAGGGGGCGTGACCGGGGCATTCCTGTCTAGGGGCGTATCCCAACAGGCTGAATGAAATTTCAGCCAGCCAATCACAGTGCGTGGGGCGTGTCTAGGGTGCGAGAATCGACCAGGGGGCGTTCTGACCAGCAACAGCAGAGATAGAAGACAGATTTACAGAGATGCTCATATCTGCTAAACCAAGTGACAGAGGTAATGCAACCCAATTACAAAAGTGCTTATTATTACTGTCCCCATAATCTGAGACATGATCTTTGTAACGATAAAACCCCTTTAATTTCTAAACAAGATATTTCCCACAACTGGTTAAATAGTAAGTTTTTTTTTGGATGTGGACATAGGGTTTGCGTTACTTGCAAATATGTTGAAAATACTACAACATTTACCTCTTTTAGTAATAACAGAACTTTTCAAAAGAAAAAAACATTCCTAAATTGCAATACTAAGCATGTTATCTTTTTGATTGGCTGTACGGCTTGTAAAGTACAGTATGTTGGCTGTACAAGTGGCCCTTTAAAAACACGCATATGACGCCATCTTTTAGATGCCAAGAAAACGGATCTTTTTAAATGTTCGCCAGTCTCCAAACATTTTGGTGAAATACATGGAGGCAATTTATAATCATTAGTAGTAACGGGCATAGAGCGCATTTTAAATCCACTTACAGAGAAAAATGTTGAGTAGGGAAGCATGGTGGATATTCCACCTGGATACCAGGGTCCTGAGAGGGCTTAACGTTAGACAAGACATTCAGTATCATTATTAGAGTGAGCTATTGTAATATATTTTTTAGGATGATTTTTTATGTACACAGTAATGTGGGTTTTCTTGAAATAATTATATTATGTATTGTTTTTGGAGAATAGAGATTAGAGATGGGTGAATTCATTCTAACGAAGTGGAATTCGTTTAGAATTTCAGGAAAACTTCGGTTCTGAACGAAGTCGAAGTTTGGGGGACTTTGGGTGAACGAAGTGTGCTTTTCTTTGATAAAATGGCTGGGAGCACATGGCGTTACATGGGGCAAAGAACTCTGGGAGGAAGAAGGGCATAGCCTGCATGACATGTGCAGATATGAAGCCAATCAGAGACTGGCGGGATTCTGTGATGTCACCGCACTATATAAGTCCGGGCGCGACGCTGGGAGCTCACACTCCTCTCACTGTACTGATCAGGGAAGGTGCTGCCGCGGCTGATTGTGATGGCTCTTACTGAAGAACTGATTTTTATACAGCGATTTTTGTGGGGTGTCTCAGCTTGTCTCAGAGACTGTTCTCTTAATGTTCTATTTCTGATTTTTTGGGTATTGGATCTGAGTCCAGTGTGCGTCCACTGCAGCTGCATATACATTTTAATGCTATCTGCTCACAGCACATTGAATATCCAAGGGGATCTAAGCCAGTTCCTGTTGTATTCATTTAAAGAAACAGCGTTTTTACAATACAAATACCACTTCATTTTTTCTGCTCAATTCTTTTGCGCAATTTACATCCAGGGGTTAATTAAGCGTTGTTTTTCTGCTGTGGTGATAAAAATAAACCGTCTTTTTCATCGCCAAAACATACAATTTTCCTGTAGCATAATTCACAAGCGTAGGTTAATTACAATTCTTTATGATGTTGTGTAGCGTAAAAAATACGCCATTGTAACACGCTACAAAGCTAGTAGTTTGTGGCTGCTCAATTCTTTTGCGCAATTTACATCCAGGGGTTAATTAAGCGTTGTTTTTCTGCTGTGGTGAAAAAAAAAAACCGTCTTTTTCACCGCCAAAAAATACAATTTTCCTGTAGCATAATTCACAAGCGAAGGTTAATGACAATTTTTTCTCATGTTGTGTAGCGTAAAAAATACGCCATTGTAACACGCTACAAAGCTAGTAGTTTGTGGCTGCTCAATTCTTTTGCGCAATTTACATCCAGGGGTTAATTAAGCGTTGTTTTTCTGCTGTGGTGACAAAAATAAACCGTCTTTTTCACCGCCAAAAAATACAATTTTCCTGTAGCATAATTCACAAGCAAAGGTTAATTACAATTTTTTCTCTTGTTGTGTAGCGTAAAAAATACGCCATTGTAACACGCTACAAAGCTAGTAGTTTGTGGCTGCTCAATTCTTTTGCGCAATTTACATCCAGGGGTTAATTAAGCATTGTTTTTGTGCTGTGGTGACAAAAATAAACCATCTTTTTCACCGCCAAAAAATAAAATTTTCCTGTAGCATAATTCACAAGCGAAGGTTAATTACAATTTTTTCTCTTGTTGCGTAGCGCAAAAAACATGCCATTGTAACACGCTACAAAGCTAGTAGTTTGTGGTTGCTCAATTGTTTGGCGCAATTTACAAGGGTTAACTAAGTATTTTTCTGCAGTTGTACCCAGTAAAAGAAACTTTCTTTTTCACCGCCACAGAAGAAATTCTGTAGCATAATTCATATCCGAAGGTTAATTAAGCCTGTTTGTGCTTTTACATTCATTAAAATACACAGAGTTTTTAAACGGCACATACAAGTCAATTTTTCCCTGGCCATTTGTGGAGCGCAGTTTATATCCAAGGGTTACCCAAGCTTGTTACTGGGTTCATTTGGAGTCAAATACAGGGTGTGTATTTATCATCTACAGATATCTTCATCCAACAGTGTCTGTACATTTTAGTACAAACAGTATGTCAGACAGAGAGGTGGCAGGCTCTTCACCTGCGAGTGGCAGTGGCACAAACATTCCTGGAGCAGTATAGCAAGGGGACGTCGCTGCAGGGGTCACTCGGTGAGGCCACAACTGCCGCTGTCATCTAGCGGCCATGTGCTGACTAACAACCCAAGGGTTCTTGATTGGTTGACTAGGTCATTCACTTCCTCCGAGATGACATCTGACAACCTCAGCCAAGAGTCAGTGGCAACCTCAGACACAACCCTTAGTTGGCATGGCCCGGGAGTGGGTCAGCGGCCCTCACCTGTCCTCAACCCGCCTCTGTCCCATCCGGTTCCCTCAGCCAGAGATCTACTATGTGGTCTGGGCTCAGCGCCACTATATAGCGAGGATGAACAATTTGAGGAGGGCAGTCAGCAGCTACTTGGCAGCGAAGAAATGGGGCCAATATCCTCTGCTTCTTGCAGTAGGCGGAAAAGTATAGATGTGGAGAGTGGCATGGGAGGTCATGTTGTGAGAGGTAAGCCTCTGCATACCAAGACCGGTGATGAGGACAGCAGGGACGATGAAACCCAAATTGATGATGATGTAGCCGACTGCACTTGGGAGCCAGGTGAAGCAAGGGCTTCATCATCGTCAGGAGAAGAGGGCGTCAGCTTGCGCGTCAGGCAGCGGCGCAGCCAGCAAGTGGGCTGTGTGGCCGTTAGTCATCAGGGTAGCAGCAGTGTGAGGTCGGGAGCCAAGCGGCCACGGGGTAGAAAACCCGCTTCGCAGGTCCAAGAAAGTAGCAGCACAGGGGCTCAGCGAGGCAGTGGCGGCAGTAGTCACTGAGTGCGGAGCGTTGGCGGTAAAATCAGCTACTCGGCGGTGTGGCAGTTCTTTGCTAAGACACCGGAGGAGCCGAATATGGGTATATGTAGAATCTGTGGGCAGAAATTGAAGCGTGGCCAGGGAGCTAACGTTGGCACCACGGCCCTGCGTCAACACATGCAGCGTCACTATCCGGTGGCCTGGGATAAACGTGGCTCAGATGTGGTGGTCCATCCTGCCGCAGCAGCAGCAGCAGCCAGTGGCACGCATGCCATTGAAGCCAGTTAAGGCTCCACCACCTCTGCAGAAGGTAGCTGTTTCTCTTTGACATCATCTCCCACTCCAGATGCTCCTGCTCCTCGCTACTCATGGAGCCAGCAGTCGTTCAGCGAGGCGATTGCAAAGAGACAAAAGTATGCGTCCAACCATCCTAAGGTGCAGCAGCTGGCCATGCTCCTGGCCAAGTTGTTGGTATTGCAGTCCCTCCCTTTCCAAATGGTGGACTCTGCACCATTCAGAGAATTAATGGCTTGTGCCGAGCCGAGATGGAGAGTTCCAAGCCGTAATTTCTTTTCCAAAAAGACAGTACCAGCACCTCATAAATATGTAGAACAGAAAGTGGGCCAGTCCTTGAGCTTATAGGTTTGTTCCAAGGTGCATGGCAGCGCGGACGTCTGGAGCTGTAACTACGGTCAGGGCCAGGACATGTCTTTTACTGCCCACTGGGTGAATGTGCTTCCTGCCCAGGCACACCAACAACTTGGACAGGAGACGCCGCTTTCTCCTCCACGTTGTCAAACTGCAGCTTCTGCGCCAATGTCCGCCTCCTCCTTCTCCACCACCACAACCATCATCTCAGCCTCCACAAGTACTGCTCCATCATACCACATGTGTAGGGCACAGCGGTGTCACGCAGTTCTACACCTGGCTTGCTTCGGCGAACGAAGTCACACAGGGGAGGAACTGCTCCGCGTCATGCAGCAAGAAATCGATGTGTGGCTTTCTCCGCGCCAACTGCAAATCGGAACCATGGTGGCGGACAATGGGAGGAACATGGTGTCCGCGCTGCACCGAGGAGGGATGGTCTATGCGCCCTGCATGGCGCACGTGTTCAATCTGGTTGTGAAAAGGTTCCTGAAGTCTTCCACAGATCTTCAGAACATTCTGAAAATGGCCAGGAAACTGTGCATGCAATTCATCCATTCCTACAAAGCCAGGAACACCCTCCTCGAATTGCAGCGGCAGAACGGCCTCCCCCAACACACTGTTATATGCGATGTTTCCACCCGTTAGAATTCCAGCCTGCACATGTTGGACCGACTGTATGAACAGAGAAAGGCCATTAACGATTTTTTGATGATCCAGGCGGACAGGAGTACTCCCCTGTGTAACTTTGATGTCAGCCAGTGGCAGCTCATGCGTGACACCTGCCGTTTGTTGAGGCCATTCGAGGAGGCGACGTTATTTGTCAGTCGCCAGGACTACGGGATGAATAACGTCATTCCACTGCTTCATGTCCTGGAATAGATGCTGAAAAATCTGTCTGGGCAGGGGACTGGAGATGTGGCGACTACATCTCGCGGCCACATGAGTCCGCTGGGGACTGAAATGGAGGAGGAGGAGGAGGAGGACATTGGAGCAGAAGCATTGTCTGGTGAAATGAGTGGATTTTCTACCCAGGTGACAAGAGAGGAGGAGCAGGAGCAGCTGGAGGAGGTAGATGGAGATGAGGAAGACGAGGCAGATGAGCCGCAAGCACCATGGCAGTTTACAGTATAGATGGGGCAGGGGCCCCGCAGTCACTTGTAGAGGGCCCCCAGCATGCTGATTTCCCGGCAGGGGACAGCCGAAAAGTCAGCATCGGCAAGGGATGTTTTCGGTCTCACCCTATTGGACCCCGTCCGGCCAAAAAAGGGGACCCTTTTTTCCCCCAGCTATAGAGAGGGGGACAAACCAAATACTATGGGGGAAACCCTCCGTATTGTTGGCCGGCCTTTTGAGGGCTCGTCCTCCTCTGACGGGTCGCCCGGGGGGGTTCCTCAGCCTCATGTACTACGCTGCGGCCTGCGGGGGGAAGGTGGGGGGGTAGGAGCAGTACCAGCGCTATCAGCGAACCTAACGGATCCTATGACACTTCCTTCACCCGTAGTAGGAGGGCAGTCGCCAGCAGCAGCAGAAGGCCCCGGAAGCAGTCCCTAAACCCAACGGGTGGTCCCTACTTGGACAGCACTCTGACACCCCCATTAAAATCCCGGGACTACTGGGCACCCAAACGGGTGTGTGGCCAAATTTCCCGGTTTTGCAGGGAGAACCTTCCTGCCCCCCCCCGTTGGGCTCAAGGGGCTTCAGTGCGGGGGGGGGCCATCGTTACCCCAAGGGGAACCCACTTGTCCACGGGGAAAAGTGGAACACTGACCTTTGTCAGATGAATCAGGCGTGGATCGGTCAAATTTTTTCCCCCCCAATGCCCTTTGGCGTCAACTACATCAGCCCCACCCCCCCCCAAAATGGGGAGAAAGAGTTGGTTCAAACTACCTGCCCAGCCACATTCTGAGCCCCCACCTGCCTGATGCCCCACTCGCTGCCAGTTTCTCCACTGCCACCCAAACCCTCTTCCAGGGGGTATTTCCACCCACCCCACACCTTTTTGCCCCTCTATGCCTCATGCTGCGTGGCTGGTTTGTTTGGGGCCGGACGCCACACTGTGCAGTGCCACTCTCTGCCCCACTGCGCGTTGTTGCGCTGCGGTCACCTACACACTGTGTCATTGTGCCACCCTGACCTCATGTGTTTCTCCTGCCCCCGTCACCCCCACTCCTGTCATTGGGCCCCTCTGTGGCCCTCCTTTTTTGCCCCCCCGAATGGATTGTTCACTGACGACCTCATATTGTGCTGCCGTCCCCCCCCCAGTGTCATTGTGCCACTATGTGGCTACTCCTGTTTTTTGCCCCCTCCAGAAGTCATTGGGCCCTGTCTGAAATCATGCTGCCTTCGTGAAATCCCACTGTGTCATTGGCCCCTCGTGGCCTACTCCCGTTTTTTCCACCTCCAGAATTTCATTGTGCCACTGCCTGCCTCATGCTGCTGCTGTCGTGACCTCCACACTGTCTTGTGCCCCTGTGGTCATTCGGGTTTTGCCACCCCCAGAATGTGATTTTGTCACTGACGACCTCATGTGCGCGCCGTGCCCCCAACTGGTCATTTTGGGCCACTTTCCCCACCCTTTTTCGCCCCTCCAAAAGTCATTGTGCCAAACTGCCTGACCTCAGCTGTGCTTGTTGACCTCACACTGGTCATTGGCCACTCTGTGGCCACTCCTGTTTTTGCCACCCCCAGAATGTGATTGGTCACGACGCCTCATGCTGCTGCTGCTAACTCCCACTTTTCATTGTGCCCCTCTGGGCCTATCCAGTTTTTTCCACCCCAGAAAGTCATTGTGCCACTGCCGACCCATGTGCTGCTGTCGGACCTCCACACTGTGTCATTTTCACCTGTGGCACTCCTGTTTTTTCCACCTCCAGAATGTGATTGTGTTCCTGCTGACCTCAGCTGCGCTGCCGGGGCCCCCACACGTGTCATTGGGCCACTCTGGCCTACTCCAGTTTTTTCCACCTCCAAAATGTCATTGGCCACTGCCCTGACCTCATGCTGCGCGTCGTGACCTCCACACTAGCATTGGCCACCTGTGGCCACTCCGTTTTTGCCACCTCCAGAATGTCATTGTGCCACGTCTTTTCCCAGCTGCTGTGTGGCGTGTCGTGACCTCCAACTGTGCTTGTGCCCCTCTGTGGCCCACTCCCGTTTTTGCCCCCTCCAAATTTTCATTTTGTCATGCTGACCTCGCTGCTGCTGCCGAGCCCTCCACCGGTCATTTTGCCCTCTGTGGCCCCACCCTGTTTTAGCCACCTCCCCGAAAGTCATTGTGTCACTGCCTACCTCATTTCTGTGCTGTCGGACCTCCACACTGGTCTTTTGCCCCCCCGTGGCCTCTCCGTTTTTGCCACCCCAAAGCATTTTGCCACTCTGACCTCATGCTGTGCGGGCTGCTGTCATGACCCCAAATCTCTGTCATTGTGCACTCTGTGACTACTCTGTTTTGCCACCTCCAAATGCATTGTGCCACTGTCTGACCTCATGCGCTGCTGTGGCTGTTTCCCGAAACCTCCATACTGTGTCATTGTCCACCTGTGGCCTATTACTGTTTTGCCATCTCCAAAATTTGCCCCTTGTGACACTCTCGAGATCCCTGGGGGGCTGCGCTATTTCACCTCCACACTCGTCACAATTGTTTGCCCCCCTAGCTCTTGTTTTGTTTTTTTTCCCTTTCGCTGACATGATTTTATAGGCAACATTCCCGCTTCAGTTTTTTTGGTCAGTTTTCCCTTTTAAAGTCCCCAGGTAATTTTATAGTTAAGCATTCAAGACGGGGGGCACTCATCGGGGTTCATACAAAACAAAAACATTTTATAAGACCAAAACCAAAGTTTCCTCTGCATTTTTAAGCATGGCAAAATGTTCTACACACCCCGGCTCGTGCACCCGGGAAATAGCTGTTTTTTAAACGAAATTTCTGCTGAAGAAATTTGGGGGACCAAAACAAATTTTGTGGGAAAATTCGGCAAAGGGTGACCAACCAAAATTTTTTGAAAAATTTCGCCCACTCTAAAAAGATGTCTCATCTCCTGTTGTTTAAAAGAGCTATGCATTTACAGCGACCATAAGTAAGGGGTCACGTACCCAAAACCGTCAGCCCTCTAGCTCACTTCCCAAACCTGCACTGGAGCTTGTCTTCCAAAAAATTTTTTACAAAAGTTTGTAAGAATATAATACAGGAATGTTTTTTAAGAAAAAGCCCTACATCTAACACTTTGTTCACTCAAGAGCATATCAAACACCACAACACCGGAAAAAAAACGGGGCGAGAGGTGAAGAAAGTCCGCTCCAAAAAAACAAAACAAAAAGGCACAACGAAAAGAAGTTTTAAACACCACAAGAGACTATGATTGGTTATCTTGACTCCACATTTTTTCCCAACCAACAAAATTAATTTTCAAAAAAAGGACTAATTTTACTCCCACTGTCCTTTTTGATGTTTTTGAAAAATTTTTTTGGACTTTAATAGATTTATTACCAAAAAAGGGTCAAGCGTTCTTTGAATTAAAAAGATTTAGGTAATAAAATACTTTCCCATGGGGGTAGGAGACACTAATGAAACACAGTTTCCCTTTTTAAAGAACAACAAGACTACTTACACTAAAAAAAATGCAAAAAAAATGTAAAAAAAAAAAGAAAGTATGGTATACACGGTTACCTTTAAAACCCCTTATTTTTATCCAAAAAGTCTAGAGATGAACAATATAGTTTCAACAGTTATGAAAGAGATTTAAAAACCTTTGGCAGGACAGAAGGAGAAGGACAAACAAAAAATTTACTAAAACAAAAAAGCCCTTAATGAATTAAAAACAAAATAAAAACCTTACTTTAAAAAAACCGATAAGGGGGGTCCGTTTTTGGTGTTGGATTCAAACCCTTTAAACCACAAAACAGTAATGGAAGTTCTGAAAAAAAAAAACAAAAAAAAATGGGGGGAAACCCTAGCAAAGATAACAAGAAAATTTTAAAAAATTTACTACAAAAGGGGCATAGCACGGGGGGCCAAAACAAAAAGGAAAAATTGGACTCAGGAAAAACCCAAAAGAACCCAATTTTAGGGGGTACCTAAGACCCACAAGGGGGAGTTTCCACAAAAATTAGACCGTTTGTCTCGAGTAGAGACAGTCTATTTTTTCCAAATTTAAATAAATGGATAGATAAACTCCTTAAACCCTCTGAAAGGGTTTACCCGGAACCAAAAGGATATTTTCCCGTACTGAAAGTCTTCTCGGGTTTTCCCGGGGTCAAAAGAATACGCTGGCTATCTTGATGTCACCATTTTTATTTTCCAGCATCCCCCAAGGTTATTAGAACTGCGGGGAATTTCATTTTTGTAAATAAAGTTCCTTCTACGACTTTTTCTTTTGAGATTTGAAATAGATTTCTTACTATACAATAATTTTTTTGTATTTTATAAAAAATTTTTTCTGCAACTTGTTGGTGTCCCCCAAAGGGGCCACGGCCTCCCCATCCCCCGGGCCCAAAATAATTTTTGGCCTGGGGGAACAGAAATTTATTTTACAGTCCCCAGACATCCTTTACGTGAGGCCCGCTGGTTGGGCGCTACAAGAAAAACCTCCTCTTGTTTGGGGGTCGGGGGCTCCATACCCAAATTTGTCTCTTTCTCAATTGCAATGACCTAATATCAGATCACTCACCAGGGGGAAAAATCCACTTTGCATTCTTTTTAAACTTCTTAAAGAGTGACCAAGGTGAAACAGGGTGGTCACCACACTTTTTAGAAAAACCCACTAGGGCAACACTTATTGAAAGCAAATAGTTTTTCCACCCCCAAACAACAGTGGAATCGTACCTGGTTTTTGAATACTAAGACCAGACGGCAGCACAAACACAGGATTATATCAACCAAACGAAAAAAAAGATCAAAGGGTTTAAGAAAAGAGGTTATACAAGAACAACAAAAAAAGCAAAGTAAAAATGCGAACAAACCAGCAATTTATTAAAAAAAGAAAAAAAGACTAACAAAAGAAAGGGGGCTTGCATTACAACGAAATAAGCTAGAATTTTAACCCAAAACAAAAAAGATTTCTAAAAAAGATGGATCCTAAGACAAACCCTTAACACGAGTATAGTGGATATGGGAAAATTTTTTTACCCGGGGAAATTTTACAAAAGGTACCACATACCCCCACTGCTTCACAGAAATAAGAAAAAAAATACCTGCTCCGTGTAAAGGTTTCTTCCCTGTGGTAAAAAAAAGGGTGCGGACATGAAATTGCAAACAAGAAGACCACATGACATGGGAAAATACCAACAAAAATTACAGTATCAAGGAGTTCATAAATTGTGATACTATATTAATCTTTCCTTTATGTACTATATTCAAAATTATCATTTGGGACACAAACTAAAAGAAAAATCGCATTCGAACATCTCATCCATTTAACAGGGGGCCTTCCCCCCCCATTCTGGTGCAGCAAGCCCTTTTTAGAGTCCCCGGGACAGCGATACTTCTGCTGCTACGGAAAGAAAAACAAACCCCCCAAAAAATGGGGGATCCCAACAAGCGCGCAAAAACTGAAGCTGCAGGTTAAAGTTAGATTCACGGCCCACAGGGGCTTATAGCCGCTTTGCCCTTGGGAAACATCATTGATTGATAATACATAGGTCATGCATTTTTTTCCCGTTTTTAACCAGGGACTGTTTATTCAATACACTTTTTGGATGCGGGGGAAGTGGTGTCATCCTAGACCCCCCCCCCTTTTTTAATATTTAAGAATGTCCTTTTTTTTGTGAAAGCATACCCGGAACAAGGCTCCATACGCCTGAAACGCGTCGGTGCTTTATCCCTGTCTGTACCCTCCTATTTGTGCCTTCATACAAGTAAACTTGGCTTAAAGATTATCCATCGCTGGACCCGTTGTTTTCCTTTTGGATTTGTGTTTAAATAGAGCTATGCATGTTACAGCTGTACCATAAGTAAGGGTCACGTTACCCGAAACGCGTCAGTCTGCTAGCTCACTTGCCAACCTGCACCTGGAGCTTGTGCTTCCATGAGAATGTTTTTACTAAAGTTTGTAAGAATATAATACAGGAATGTGGTTTTAAGAAGAAAGCCCTACAGTCTAACTACTTTGATTCACTCAAGAGCTGGTTCGTATATATTTGTTTACTCTGTGCTTTGAAAATAAAGGGTTTGCACCCTGGACTGTGCTGGGAGTGTGAAGGTTAACTTCAGCTGAACGCCGGGAGGTAAGCTGTCTTTCTTCGTTACATTTTGTTTATACCCAGTGATATCCGCAGCACTGATGCTCTGAGAATCAGATGGGTGGGTCTTTTCAGCTCAGCTCTTATGCGATTTGTAACTTTCAAAGAGCCATCTTGCTCCTGTCACTCTGACATACTGTAAATGATCACAAGATGTTGCCACACTCTTTTCCAGCATCTGATCACCCACCAAGCATCGCGATCATGAGGTACTGTTCATTTGTCATGACAGCCATTGGCACATTTAATGTCTCCAGACCTGTCATCTTACCACTCCTATTGCATAGTATAGTATACATAGTGTACAAGTGACTGAACCTCTAATGGTCAAGAACCCTAGGACTAAAAGTTAATATTAAAAGAAAAAGTTTTAAAAATAATTAATTCGAAACACCAAAAATTTAAAAGTTTTACGTCTGTAAAAGTTCCAATACTTCAAAGGTTTTGCTATGATAACTGGAATAACAAAAAATATAGTATCATTAAAAACTATACTCTATCCTGCAGAAACAAGCCATCACTCAGGTCTGTAAACTGAAAATAAAAAAAAGTTATTCTCAGAAAATGTTGTTGCAAAGCAAATGTAAAAAATAAATACTGGATTTTTTTTTAAAGTAGTAAAACAGAATGAAAACAAACTTTGGTATTGCTGGTATCAAACAAACATACAGATTAAATATGACTTCTTATTTATGCTGCAAATTGAAGATTCTAGAAATAAAACACCTCCCAAAAATGGTACAAATACATTTTTTTGGGGGTTTCCCAATACAACACATGGCATGGTAAATAATTCCAAAGAGTATAGTTTATCCTCCAAAAAACAAGTACCCAATACGTCTATGTAAGATATTATAGCTCTTGGAAGAAAGAGTGAAGTGAGCAATTATTATGTAAGCAAAAATTACTTGGACAAGCCTTTTGGCTTTTCCAGGTGATTTTTAACAAACTGAAAATCCTGCTATACACACTACTGTTTTTTAGTGACCTCATGATGGTAGATTCATGAACATTAACATTAGCTAATGTGAGGAAGGAGTTTATTTGCTCATAGATTCCTTGTTACCTTGCGGACTATTAAAAGCCTTGATTTTGATGTGATCTTTGTTGATTGAACATTTTTGAAAGGGAGAGTGGGGTACTTATGGTCCTAAATTTCCTCTGTTTGTACAGAGCCTTTCTCACTATGGATAGGTAGTCCAAACTCTTTATATATGCCATTGCAATCTTTTCCAACCTGATGAGCATCAACAACCCTTCTTCTGTGATCCTCAGAAATCTCTATCTCCAATGATACACTTACACAAATATGACAAATATTATTACAAGATCCCTGTTCTTTAAATAAAACAGGTCATCCTATTGATTGAAAACACCTGACTCTAATTTTGCCTCTAAATTATCTGCTAATCGAAACAGTCCACATACTTTTGCCACTTTCAGATATGTGATATTTGATAATTTTCCTCAATAAATAAATGACCGATTCTAAAGTTTGACTTATTTGTGTGATTTAATTCTCTTTATGTACTTATAAAATTTGCTTGAAAAATCTAGCATAGTTTTGGCCAAATTTATGCAGAAATATGAAAAATGTGGAAGGCTTCACAAACTTTTAAGCACCACTGTAGAATTAAATAATGTTATCTTCAATATCCATTATTTTAGCTTCACACTTTTCCAACTTTTTTAGGAATCTGAGCAACTTATGATTTTCAAACTTTTTGTTTTCTGCAAAGTACGGTCTGGGTCTACCAAAGAATTGGAGGGTATCTCCTTTGAAGATGTTCGCAACTTTATAGATTATAAAACCAGGATTTAGATATATGAAGTATTTTGTGTATGCTGATGATTTAGGATATTTTTGTTTTCTTTTCAAAGGTTGCCATGCCATACAGAAAATTATTTATTACAAATGGGTGCTAGCATGTGGTTATCAATGATGTTTGCATGTAATACTGTTTCACAAGGAGTGATTAGAAATGTTGTTGATTAGAATTTGTTGCTCTCTAGCAAGCTACATAAATAGGTTAGTATAGTTGTCCTGCGGTAAAATTGAGGAATCATAGCAATAATCTTATTTGAGTAAGTAACATTGTGCTACCATGTAGACTGTAGTCTGAGTGGTAAACTAAGTCTATTTGAGTAATTTTCAGTAGTGTCAAACTGCAAATTTGAGTCAATGTCAAATTATACATGAATCTAAGGAATTCAATTAGGGTCAGCCTGAATCAAATTTTGGTGGAAATCAACAGAAAATTAATCCTAGCCCAAAGTTCTGGTACAATATTCTGGTACAACTTCCCAATCAAAGTCATTTCCAATTACCATAACATATGGTTGGATCCTCCAATATGTAATATAATGATTATATTTAAAACTGGGATGTAAATCTCTCTGTTATAAAAAAATAAAACATTTCTTGATCACTGCTGTGCCATTCTCTTCTATCCCTATCTCTCTTGCAGTAGTATATCTACACAGGTTGAATAGGCTGAATCGGACACCTAAGCCAGAAAGACACACAGGCTTCTTTATCACACATCTGTGGCTGAATTACTGGGCTATCTAGACCATGGGTGGAATAAAAGTGATACTGGTCTCCCACCACTGTTGTTCCAAAGCTCTCTGAGATCTGCTCTTTTTGACTTCCAGTTTCTTGTCTCGACAACATGAGAGGATCAAGCTCCATAGTTAGTGAATGAAGCTTGAGCCACTCCTGTGTTTTGGGGCAAGAAAAGCAAATTCTGGGAAGCTCAAGAGCGGCAGTGGTGGAAGATAAGTTAGTATAACTTTTTTTCAGTAGCTTGGTCCCATTTTAAATAATGTTTCTTCTGCTAAACAACACTTTAAAGTAGGAATACATTTTTGTGGGATGCTAAACCATAGGCATCAATCATACCAAGTAAGTAACCTGTTGTTAAAAAATAGTGGTCCACCACCATAAGAGCAGTTATCAAGGGGAAGAGAGGCCAGAGCTGAAGTTTTGTTGCTAGGTTCAAGAGCCTTGAGCTACATCCTTACTCTCTTGAATGATAATCTGTTGTAAAATCATAAATTGATGTAGTTCCCTAATAAAGAACAATTTCATTAAGTCCACCTCATTCACCCATTTAAGTATTTTTTTTTACAATTTATAAATCTTTTTGGTCAATATTCAATTAGGATTTTTAAAAAGATTGTCTATTTACAATTCTTATTTGTTTTTTGTTTCCTAGTGGTAAGCTATAATCTGCAAATAAATATGACAGAAAGTGTTCAACCTCCTGTAGTATCAACAAAAGGGAAATGAAGCATAGCATGCATACAACATAGATATAACAGTTTTTTTTTTTTTTTTTTCACGAGAAGAAGACATTTGATGTAGCTATTAGGTTATTGATGAAAATCCAGAAAAAAAGACATTTGATGTAGTTATTAGGTTATTGATAAAAATCTAGAAAAAAGACCACCTTTATTAATTAAGAATGCCCTAACCGAATATTTAGAACCAGACTACCACTGTATCTGTTGGGTATTTTACTAAATAATTCTATGATGTTTATTAAACAGAGATCTTTGCTCTAAGGCCACATTCACATACCGTTTTTAGCAGCCGTTCATTGTATCTTTTGGAATACTGTAAAAATTTGACAGGTACTGAGGCAGTACTGTAATGGGGTCAGTAATTTCTATAAAGCAAATGTAGTACTAACTGGACAATGTTTGCCCTATTTAGTAAGCACATACAGTTTCTGCACCGGACACAAAGGCATGGTTAAACTAATTGGGCTGCATATGCCCTATAAATGAAATGGACCCATTGTGACCCTATTGTGGCATTTGTTGGAAAAAATGTTTATTGTATTCCAATGGGTATCATGATTGGGGGTAAAAATGGTAGATGGATGGGACCTGTCCACACTGTTATGGCTTCAATATAGGTATAAAAGATCTGTTTAAAAAAGATCTCAGTGAATGCTAAAGAATATTTTTGACTTAGAATCTGTCAGGCTCCTGTCAAGATTCTGGTCGTTTTGACAATAAGGATATGTTCACACGGCTGAAAATTGGACGTATTTCAGTCCGTAATTACGCGCCGGAGTGCGCAAATTACGGCTGGAATACGTCCAAATCATTACGGTAATCCATAGTTCTCATAGAGAACTATGGATTACGTCTCCTCTCCCTGCTCGGCGAATACGCGAGGGGGGGAGATAAGTGACATGTGAATTACAAGCGGCGTATACGCGCCGCTGGTAATGAATGTCTATGGGCCGGCGAGGTGCCGGCCCACCGCTAACTTCCCCGCTCCCGCCCCCGTCCACACGGTGTAATTGCGGGTCGTAATTACACCCCACAAATAAGCCATGTGAACCTAGCCTAAGAATGATGCTGTAGACTATATTACCATCAAAAACCAGCAGAACCCTGATGGTAAAGGTAAGACTATCAGTGTGAACACATTCTTAAATACAAATTTAAAAATAAACTACTTAATTCTTAATGGAATTATCCCATCAAATCTAGACTAAAGGCCACATGTATGAACCTGTTTAAGTCTAAAACTCACTTTTTTGCCCATAGGTTACTATGGGCAAAAGAGTGAGTTTTAGACTTAAACAGGTTCATACATGTGGCCTTAGTGCTTTCTTACATTTTCTGTACTTTGCAAATTTTAGCGTTGCATTTTGCACTTTGTACTGTCCTTAGGTACTTTTCATTAGTATTGATTTAGATATCATTTGATCTAGGAAACTGATTATTAGGGGAAAATCTAGTTTGACATTTAGTTTTTGCACATCTGTAACATTATACAGACACAATATGGCTTCAGTAGGAACATGTATATTTAATTTAGGAACAGAAGGCTCTCTATGTAGTCTCTTGTGAAATATCATTTGCTCTTCCCCTTTCGAGAAACAGAAGGTAATGTTGTGTATTTATATCTTTGTAGATTAGACATAGCATGATTGCGGAATGGCAATTGGCTTTGATATTTATTTCCTTTATTGGGCTGTGTTAAGACACAATTCTCTGATATCCAAAGTTTCTTTTCAAAGCTAAACAACAACAAAGCCTGAAACCCCTAAAGTATTATGAAAAAGTTTCACTGGTAACATCCACAGTGATTTCTAATAGCTGGTGGATAATATTCCCAGGGAACATCCACCTTTACATTAAGAAAGACACAAACACTGACCTTTCCCAAAGATCAGTATTTTTTATTTTGCTTATTACTAGAATGGAATATACTGGGTTTGTCACAATGGTATTTCCGCACTCTACCTTTATTGCTCTTTACTGTTTGGTGCCTCTTGTCTTCTATTAATAATATAGAAGGCTATTAAAGTACTATTAGCTACTCCCTGGATGGCAATTACCATTTTATAACATGCTGTTACGCTGAGCCCTGACTACCCTACCTCAGCATATAGCATCAATGTACAAATGAGCTCCATGTTAAAGCTTGCTAGAACTTCTACCTAATACCAGTCTGCTTTATTAGGTACAAGTGCCACACATCAATGAGGCATGGATGCCTACTGTATAAAGCTTGAATGTGTGTAACGATGTGGCGCTGACAGACGTATGCCGAGGCGCCGACCGCTGACATTCGAGTGTGGATCCTCTGTGACCACCGCAGGCGAGGTGGTAGCTGGAGGAACACGCCAGGGAGCGGAGTCTAAGGGGCCCCTGGTCTTCACCAGAGCCTGCCGCAAAGCGGGATGGACTTGGCTGCGGGACCCATAGGTCGCTACCCCTGACGTGGCTACCTGCGGTGACAGCCGAGGTGCAGGACAGGAATCCAGGTAGTGGTATACAGGAACATAGGAGAACATAAGCAGGGCAGGTAAAACGTACTCAGGAACACAGCAGGATACAGGAGGGATAAATGTACACATAACACCACAGGATACAGCAGGAACTGGATGGACAATGCAACAGGTACAGACCAGGAACAGGTGCCAAGGCAGGACACGTGCAGATACATCAGACGTAACAGGAGACAGACAGAAGGTCAGGAGCTCAGATGACACAGAAACTGAACCAGCATCTCCAGGGTTAAGTCCAGAGATACTGGCAGGAGCTCAAGATGGAACCAGCAAGACACAGCAAGAGACTGCAATGAACTGACACAGAGTAAAGACACGAACTTCCTCTTATCGCCAGAGGTCAGGGGTGAAGAGGAAGGTGCACAGAACAGGAAACTAATAAATAGGCAGGAAGCTGCCGCACGCACGCCCTAGGAGGCACAGTGCACAGACAGGACCCAGGAAGCAACAAGACTGAACAGGACAGGCAAGTACATAGCAGAACACAGGCTGCCGGGACCCCTGCACAGGGAGCCCCAGCAGAGACATGGCAGGCACGGACAGGCCGACGGTCCAAGGCATGAACCGCGGCATGAACCGTGACAATGTGCTTGGGTAAAAAGTGCCATTTTGTAGAATATGGGTGTACAATATTGAGATATTACTGTATAATATAGCCTTCAGATGTGCTATTTCATTTTTAGTAATGCAACCAGAATATTTATGGCCTGTCTAAAGAGGAACAGAAGATATTTACAGTCTCTTTACCTGCACGCCAGCTGCCTATTGATAGCAAGCATCAAGGTGGTCAGCACATAACTTTACAAGGACGTTCTGGAACGTCTTTATAGAGTTCACAGCTGAGTGCTAATTGTGCTGCTGCCGAACCAGTGGGCCGGCTATCATTAAATTACCATCCCTGCCTTCCTGAATCATGTTTATATATAGTGCTCAATGTGCACTGTATCATTGTTGGACTGAGGGGCCTGGGATCCACAAGGTAGTTGATCTTTGGAGCCCACCCTACAGATACTGTACATAAAAATATAACCAGTTAATTTTAAGGCCTTTTGGGCATAAATGCGTGCATTTTACCACATAATACAGTGTTAAAGCAGGACTGTATTGTGTAGTATGCAATACCAAGTGAGTCATATATCTGACTGTCTCATACATCAGTCTCACATGTCTCTCTGTCTCACACATTTGTCACAGTTTAACATACTGTATCATAGATAGACACATGGCTTAGTAGCTCCATCCATGCCTTCCATCCATATCTCTCTCCACCCCCACCAGCACACATACAATATAAACCAGGGGCATAACTACCAGGGTAGAAGACATAGCAGCCCGGGCCGCGGGGCAGCTGCTACCATGTCTGCTACCCCGGTAGTTCTGCTCCTTCGCCCGCCGGCAGTGAACATAACAGTTCACTGCCGGCGGGCCTGGAGCTGCGGGGCCCTGCGCTTCCTACTTCTGAGCGTTCTGACGCAGGACCATTAGCAGAGGGGAGCCGCAAACACTCCACTCTGCTAATCTGCTGTCAGGCGCTGGTCCACAGTGCTGACTTCGGTGACACGATGACGTCATATCACCCCGCTGCCCACGCCGAGCACTGAAACTGACCAGGAGCTGCGCTGCGAGGGACCGTGGCACAGGGGAATAAGGAATTTTTTTTTTTTTTTTTTTTACATTAAAGTAGCCTGCCCGCCTGAACCCCCTATAGCCTGCCTGACCCCTCTGTAGCCTGCATGATCGCCCCCATAGCCTGCCTGACCCCCCTATAGCATGCCTGATCCCCTCATAGCCTGACTGACCACCCTATAGCCTGCCTGTTCCCCCTTAAAGCCTGCCTAACCCCCTATAGCCTGCTTGTCCCTCCTTTAGTCTGCCTGATCCCCCCATAGCCTGCCTGACCCTGCCTGGCTACCTACCTGACCCCCCTATAGCCTGCCTGACCCTGCCTGGCTACCTAACTGACCCCCTATAGCCGGCCTAACCCCCCTGTAGCCTACCTGACCCCCCCTCCCCCATAGCCTGCCTGACCCCCTATAGCCTACTCGAGCCTATCTGGCTATCTATTTGACCCCCTATAGCCTATCTGATCCTGCCTGTCTGCATTACCTCCTATAGCCTACCTGAACCCTGCCTGCCTATATGACCCCCAATAACCTACCTAAACCCTGCCTGTCTATCTATATTGCTCCTATAGCCTACCTAAACCCTGCCTATATTACCCCCTATAGCCTACTTAACCCCTGCCTGCCTACCTATATGGCCCCTATAGCTACCTAAACCCTGCCTGCCTACCTAAATAGTCCCTATACTCTGCATACCTATATGGACCCTATAGCCTACATTAACTTTGCCTGCCTACCTATATGGCGCAGATAGCCTACCTAAAGCCTGCCTGCCTAAAGCCTGCCTGTCTATTTGGAGCCCCCTATAGCCTATTTACCTACCTATGTGGGCCCAACCTGTAGCTTATCTACTTAGTTACCTATGGTCCACCTACTGCCTAATTAGCTACAAGGGGCCTAGCAACAGCGTACTTAGCTAACTTGGGGCTGCCTGCCTAGGGCCAATCTATCTATCTACTTAGAGCCCACCTGCAACCTACCTGTGGTCTGCGTACTTAGCTACCTGGGGTCTACCTACAGTCTTCCTATCTACCTGTGGGCTGCCTACCTAACTGGGGCCTAACTGCTGCCTACCTAGAGCCAATCTAAGTACCTACCTGTAGCCTACCTGCCTAATTGAGACTTTAAGGGCCTACCAACCTATCTAATGGGGGTCTTCCTGGTAACATGATTCTGAGGGTTACAGGCCATTGATGTGACAAAATCTACTGGGGCACAACAAAATCACATATGGGTCAGCACGTAAGTCCTTATTCATGAAATCCACAGAGGTAAAAAATGTAGCAGACAGTCCTATAGTGAGGCAGCCTAAACCGCACATGCATAAATCCATAGCAGAAAAAAAATCCAATGGACGTCAGCATAAAATTGCTCTTTTAATGTGGAATAAGCAGTACAAAAGGTGCAACGTTGCAGCTTTTGTACTGCTGATTCCACATTAAAAGAGCAATTTTATGCTGACGTCCATTGGATTTTTTTCTGCTACAATCTCCAGGGGGTGAATCCTCTATTCCTCCCCTCCTCTCCAGGAGACTAGGCCTCTAAGCTATGGCCTATACCCGCTCTCCCAACCATGGAAGTTTTAACAGAGGTGGGGAGCAGGGAGTAAGGTGCTGGAAAAGTGAGGATTCTAAGATATTTGTGTCTAAATCTGCAGGGATGAGTGGTGTCCGGGAGAAGTCATCATGGCGGTTTGGACTGGATGCAGAACAAAAGGGAAATATACAGTCTGCAGAGCCTGCGTACGCTGGTATGTACCACTATATGGTCACTATATGGCGGTAACATAGGTCTTTTCCTAATGAAAAAGAGACCCCAAAATATAGTAGGTGCTTCTATTCTAGTGCTTGTGAGTAAAATAGCACACTATGGCCGAATATGGGATATCTCTAAAAACAACAGAATCAGGGGAATCAATATTGATTTGTGTTTCTCTGTTCATAATCGGTGTGATCCAGTAAAAAATGTATTAAAATTGAGAATCTGCAAATAAATAAATAAATAAATTTTGAAATCTCATCTCCACTTTGCTTTTATTTCTGTAAAACACATTCAGGGTAAAGAAACTTTCTAAGTGTTGTTTTGATTACATTGAGGAGGGCAGCTTCTTAGATGGTATCATCTTTAGAGGTGTCTAACATACCATATGAACCATATAAGCATCAAAGCCATGTCAGAACCAAATTTGTCCCTTTAAAAAATCTGTGTTTTAAATTTTCAAGAAAATTTAAAAGCCTTGTAATGTTCTATAAAAATACAAGGATGTTTGAATAATGATACAGTTGAAACCAAAAGTTTACATACACTACATAAAAAGACACATATGCATGTTTTTCTCTATCTGATATGAAATCAGAATAAATCTTATCTGTTGTAGGTCAATTAGGACTACCAAAATAATTTATATTTGCCAAATGCCAAAATAATGAGAGAGAGAAAGAAATTTTTAAGCCATTTTTATTACTTTCTGCAAAGTCAAAAGTTTATATACATTTCATTAGTATTTGGTATCATTGGTCTTAAACTGTATGACTTGGGTCAAACATTTTGGATATCCTTCTAAAAACTTCTCACAATAGTTGACCGGAATTTTGACCCCTTCCTCCGGACAGATCTGGTGTAACTGAGCCATGTTTGTAGGTTGCCTTGCTCGCACCTGCCTTTTCAGCTTTGCCCATACCTTTCCAATAGGATTGAGATCAGGGCTTTCTGTTGGCCACTAGGGATGAGCGATACTTTCGACAAAAGTTGAAATTGGCACGGTTTTTACGTTAATCGGAATTTCCCGATGACGCAATAGTTTCCGTGAAAATCTTAAAGATAATCTCTATCACGTTTACAATCGCGCCGTTTTCAGCGCTTCCTGTAATTTCGGCGGAAATCCAATCAGAGAAGAGCTTAGAGCGGGGTGAGCTGGGTGTAAGACATCATGATAAGGCAGTGCATGGATATTAATGGCTGCAAAAATCACATGACCTTGTTTTATGTATGCAACTGCATTTCCTGTTCAGCCACATTTCTCAATGATTTGACTATAGAGTGACATGTCTGACTGCCTGTCCCAATAGCTGTTGTAACAGCTCAGAGAGGCATTCTTCTTTTTTACAGAAAACAATCCTTCTAGTTTCGAAGCTTAGGATATAGTTAGATTAGAGAATTTAAGATCTGATTTAGTTCGAGAGAGACTTGTAAAGAAATCTAGTGCTGTGTGCAGCCGAGGGAAGTGGGGGCGGGGAGAGGGGGTTGGTAAGGAGGTTGTATATTGTGCAACCTACTCTCTCCTGTCCTGAACTCACATGGAAATAGCTATTTTGTTAACACTTTGTGGCCAGCAGACCTCCCACCTGAGGTGAAAATGTCCCTTTTGCTTTTGCATTTCTATTGGTGTCTGTGCGTCCCAGTTTCTTGCCAATGGCCCCGTTGTACACAAATTGTTTTACAGATTTTTCATAGTAACTGCCACCTGTTGTCAGTGGTGGCAGAACCGCCATATGTAATCCATATAACTGTTCAATACTTCTATTTCACTCAGTGCGTCTCAGTTTGGCGCTAATCGTGCACTTGTACGCAAATTGTTTTACACATTATTTCATAGTAACTGCCGCCTGTTGTCAGTGGTGGCAAAACCACCATATGTAATCCATATAACTGTTCAATACTTCTATTTCACTCAGTGCGTCTCAGTTTGGTGCTAATCGTGCACTTGTACGCAAATTGTTTTACACATTATTTCATAGTAACTGCCGCCTGTTGTCAGTGGTGGCAAAACCGCCATATGTAATCCATATAACTGTTCAATACTTCTATTTCACTCAGTGAGTCTCAGTTTGGTGCTAATGGTGCACTTGTAAGCAAATTGGTTTACAGATATTTCATAGTAACTGCCGCATGTTGTCAGTGGTGGCAAAACCGCATATGTAATCCATATAACTGTTCAATACTTCTATTTCACTCAGTGCATCACAGTTTGGCCCTAATCGTGTACTTGTACGCAAATTGTTTTACACATTATTTCATAGTAACTGCCGCCTGTTGTCAATGGTGGCAAAACCGCCATATGTAATCCATATAACTGTTCAATACTTCTATTTCATTCAGTGCGTCTCAGTTTGGCAGTAATCGTGCACTTGTACGCAAATTGGTTTACACATATTTCATAGTAACTGCCGCCTGTTGTCAGTGGTGGCAAAACCACCATATGTAATCCATATAACTGTTCAATACTTCTATTTCACTCAGTGCGTCTCAGTTTGGCGCTAATCGTGCACTTGTACGCAAATTGTTTTACACATTATTTCATAGTAACTGCCGCCTGTTGTCAGTGGTGGCAAAACCGCCATATGTAATCCATATAACTTTTTAATACTTCTATTTCACTCAGTGCGTCTCAGTTTGGCGCTAATCGTGCACTTGTACGCAAATTGTTTTACACATTATTTCATAGTAACTGCCGCCTGTTGTCCTACTGGGCAGTTGTAAATCTCAGGGACTGAAGGAAGAACACTGTTGATTTGGTGTTACGGTTCTTCAACCAGATCACATTTCACAGATATTCAATAGAAACAATTCTGTTTCCAATCCTAGTTGACTGTTGGAAATTAGAGGGATTTAAAAATACCTGAGATTTGCCGTCTTTGCAGTACAGTTTCTCAATAAGAGACTGTGAAAACTCTTTCATACCTTTTAAATTTTTATCTTTCTGAACATGGAGCGAACTACAGGTGGTAAGCGAGCAAAGAGGGGTGTAGGACATGGAGGTAGAGGTATGAGAGAAGGTGCTCCTTCAAGTGCTGGTGACAACATGCAAGCCAGCATATCGTCGGTTGCAGGACCGTCAGGCCAGGCATCGCTGGGTTGGTGCCCTGTGAATCTCAGTAACGAACAGCATCTGTTCTTCAGTGGTTAATGCAACCTGCATCCAGCAGTTATACCTACTCGTCCTCCCAGTCATGGCCACGAATGTCATCATCATCATTGTCAGCATTCGTCCAACATGAAGTGAAGACAGCCCAAATGTCAACTCATCCACTGTGGATTATCCATTTTCTGAAGACCTCTTTGATGACAAAATGCGGTTGGGGTCAGAAGGCATTTCAAAAGATCAAGAGGCCAAAGAGGATGATTTTGTCTGCTCTGACGCCCAATCGCTGATGCCATCAGAGGAGGAGAAGGAAGCCGGTCAATTGGCAAAAATCCCGGGCGGTCAGCAACGCCTTGCAGTGCCTGTTGCTTGTAGCCCGCAGCTCCAGGATGTTGAATGTAAGGACTAGGAAGTAACATGTGATGATTCTGATGATGACATTGCTGATCCAACATGGTCTTTTAGGCAGAATTTTCTTGCTTTGCTTGCTGGACGAGGAGGAAGACGATGGGGTAGTGTTAGTACGGGTACAGCCTCAAAAAGGGAGAGGGTGGTCGCACAAGTCCGCTTAGATTATTCCGCCAACCATGATCAGCAGAAACACTGCTCCTTGCTTATTGCCGTCGAAAAGGTCCAGGACCTCTGAAGCATGGGCCTTTTTCGATCAAGCCTCAGATTCGCCCAGCGATTTCATATGCCGCATTTGCCATAAACACATCAGTAGAGGGAAAAATCTTAAGTGTTTAACCACCATCAACATGTCTAGACACATGCAGCGAATGCATGAGTTGAAATGCAGGGAACACTTGGCGAAATAAGGCCACACCGGTCCTGGACTTCCAACCACTGTCACACCCTCTGTCTCAGCCTCCTCCTCCTCTGCCATTTTTAAGAACAAGCGTTCATCTGCTGCACATGTCCCTCAGCAGCATGAGCAAGGATCAGCCTTTGCTTCAGCCTCCAGCGTCGTCCGAGTACCACCAGCACCACCAGAGACACAGCCTACCCCTTCTTCTTCCACCAGTTACACCTACACGCCGTACAGCGGCCAGTTTAGCAGCCAGTCTTCTGTTTACCACGTGTGGGAGCAGAAAAAACACAACCCAAAGCAGCCAAAAGCCTGAATATCGGCATTGCCAGGCCTTTGACCTTGGAATTGTTGCCTTTCCGTCTGGTGGACACAGATGGGTTCCTCCACATCATGGCCCTTGCCTGCCCCCAATACCAGATGAAGAGAAGGCATTTCTTTTCCAGAAAAGCTATCCCTGCCCTGGCCAGCAACGTGTCATCTAAAATCTCCAGCGCGATGTCTGCATCTGTGTCCGGCAAAGTCCATCTCACCACCGAGACATGGACTAGTAAGCACGGCCAAGTCCGCTATATCTCTGTGACAGCTCACTGGGTGAGCGTCTCTGGTGATGACGGTGGCTCTGAGGCTTGGCACACGCTCTTCAAAACCACAGGGATGGTGCAGGGTTCTTTACTCCAAGGTCCACGGGTACCATCACGTGCCCAGAGAAACCAGGCCGTGTTGAAATTAATATGTGTTGGAGACCGTCAACACACCGGTCAAGAGCTGTGGACGGCTCTGCACAACGAGACCGAGCGGTGGCTGGGTGACAAGAACCTTGTGGTGGTGAAATCTCCTGGCCGTCCTTAAAAATGGTATGCTGGAGCTCATCCATTGCCTGGCACACATCATGAACCTTGTCGTCCAGAAATTTCTTAAGCGCTACCCGGGTTTCGACTGCCTGCTGAGAAAGGCTATAGGTCTGAGCTCACACTTCCACTGTTCGCACCCTGCTTCATCCTGGATGGTTGCATTACAGCATCAGCTTGGAATCCCCGTCAACCGTCTCATTGTTGACGTGGCAACACGCTGGAATTCCACCCTCCACATGCTTCAGTGATTGTGGCAGCAGCACAGTACATTATGCAGTACGATGTGACACATGGCCTGACAAGCAGCGGTGCGGACCTCGGGGTGTTGAGCCGAGAGTGGGGGCAGGTGAAAGAGCTCTGCACCATGCGAGTGATCTGAGTTCTGCAACAAGTGTTGGACACTCTGAAACAGCAGATCCCACCAGCGACGGAGGAGGAGAGGGACACAGATACGGACACAGAGCCTTACTCTCCATCGAATCCAGAAGGCCCGACAGTTTCACTACTTTATCGGTCTTCGTTAGGCGGTGGTTTGGGGTCCAGGGCTGGTGCAAGGCGGCGCCTCAGCTCTCAGAGCACATCATCTGAGGCAAGTCAGGGCTGTGTTGAAGCTGAGGCGGAGGAAGCGGAAGATGAGGATGAGGTATTCCATGACACCGATGTTACCGATGTCTCTGCCTTGGAAAGAGGTTGGCATGGATTTGAGGTGGAGGAGGAAGATGAGGAAGAGTTTGCTAGTGCCCCTCGACCCAGAGGCTTTGGAAAACAAGGCTCCATCTCTCACATGAGTGCTTGGATGCTCCATTTCCTCCAAAATGATCCTCGCATTAAGGCCATCAAAGCACTTTCCTTCAACCCACCCAAATTGAGAGTAAAATGCAGGAATTGGAGACCGTGCTCATTGATCAACTGGAGACATCTGTTGTGTCTGCTTCATGTTCTTCAAATGTCACGGTGGAACAACGTCAGCAACGTGACAGCAGTAGAGAGCCAAGTAGCCGTAGCGGCAACAGCATGCATTGTGGCAGAAGCCTAATGGGTGACCTCTGGCAATTCTTATTTACCCCCTCACCAACGCCTGTAATGCAGGGCACACAAATGACAGACAGAGACCGGCTTAAGATCATCGTGCACGACTTTCTGCGTCTCAACACCGATATTTTTGGATATGTTCAGGAACCAATTGACATCTGGGTATCCAAAATGGATGAATGGCCCGAGCTCGCACGCCACTCCATAGGGGTGTTGTCCTGCCCAGCAGCCAGCGTCATATCTGAGTGGACCTTCAGCACAGCTGGAGGAGTCATTACAGACAAACGCATCTGGCTTTCCACTGATAATGTGGATCGTTGGACTTTCATCGATATGAATCAGGCGTGGATTTCTGATGATGTTGTGGCCCCAATTGCCGAGGTCACCGATCAGTTGCCAGTCTACTTCACATTCCTCTTTCAAAAGAAATGGTCCTCTTGAAAAAAAAAATTTAAGCGATCATTTCTTACTGCAATTATTATTCTGAGTGCCCAAAAGGTCATTTTGCTGATTTGCGGTTAGGAGACTGTAAAAGACACCAATTGTACACGGTTTCATTAAAAAAAAAACTTATTCCATTTACTCACTTCATGAAAATTTTAAGCATTGTCAATGGTTTTAGGGTCATGGTGCTGTGAGATACAGGTATAGTCAAGGTCCTTTGGAACAGAAATGTGTTTTCTAAGTGGCATTTCTACCTCACAATTTTTAACAGTGGCTGAGAGGTAATTTTTTATAATCTTTTGGTCATGTTGCTGTGAAATACAGCTATACTACAGGCCCTATTATAAAAAAAATGTGGTTTCTAGCAGACATTTGTTCTTCACAAATGTCAACAGTGGCCGAAGGGTCATGTTTTGAATTTTTGGGGACATGGTGCTGTGAAATACAACTATACTACATGTTCAATTATAAAAAATGTGGTTTCTAGCAGACATTTGTTCTTCACAATTGTCAACAGTGGCTGAAGGTTCATGTTTTGAATGTTATGGGGCATGGTGCTGTCATTAACAGGAATAGGTAGGACACTGTTAATGGACACATATTGCAAAATTACTTGTTTTTGCAGAATCTTTAACATAGCAAGCAATCCCTGTAGTAAGACAACCCATTTAATACAACTAAAAAAGAAAGAAACAAGGACGTGGTGGGATTCCATCCTATTTT
Organism: Phyllomedusa bahiana; assembly: GCA_025379985.1. Lineage (NCBI taxonomy): Eukaryota > Metazoa > Chordata > Amphibia > Anura > Hylidae > Phyllomedusa > Phyllomedusa bahiana. The sequence goes on from JAODAL010004264.1 coordinate 115,294, forward strand.
CAAAATAGAATTAAACTACTAAAAAACTTGCATGTACAAAATAGCTGATACAAATATTCCTCTGAATTGTACAAGGGAGGTACAGGAAAACTTGAACAGATGTAGGTTATTCAGAGGACATAGAATATGGAGCACATTCGCCACCCCAAGAACAGAGACAATTTCCTCCAGCACATTGAGTAAAACGAGAAAAAGAAAGCCAAGAAAAAGGACACCTGGGTGGAACAGAAGCGTCAAGCACCAACATTTCCAAGTGAAGCTCAATTGGTCCGCACTCATACAGAGGGGCAAGCGCTCTCGTAAAGGCAGAAATTTCTCAAGCGCTACCTAAGTCTTGACTGTGTAGTGAGGAAGGCTGGAGGTCTTAGCTCACACTTACGCTTCCGCACTCTGCTTCAGCACAACTGTTGTCGTTTCTGCGTCATAAGGGCATTTTTGACGTGTTAATAGATGACAGACGCCTGCCCTGGCTCTCACCGGACCAACTGTAACTCCGGCCCTGGTAGCTGAACCTGCAAGTTAATAGATGACGGACGCCAGCCCTGGCTCTCACCGCACCCCCTGTAACCCCAGCTCTGCTAGCTGAACCTGTGTGTTAATAGATGACGGACGCGAGCCCTGTCTCTCACCACACCCACTGTAAGTCTGGCCCTGCCAGCTGAACCTCTGTGATCCACGTTTACAGCCTCGCCCGCCTTGATCCATAATTTCCTTCAACCCACTTGACAGTGGAATGCAGGATTTTCAGACAGGCCTCGTTGACCTATTGGGGACACCATTTGCTTTACATTCTAATGTCATGGTGGAACAATGTCACCAGTAGAATGGCAAGTAGCTCTAGCAGCAGCAGTATTGGAAAACGAGTTGTTTTTAATATAGTTTATTTCTTATTGCAAAATTTTCTGCTGATGGTCCATAAGGGCACCTGTGCGGGTTTTTGGATCATGCTGCGTTACAGGATTTGGAAAGTCAATGTCCATTTCACTAAAATTCTGCTTCAAAGTCTACTTTCTTCAGGAACTTTTTAATCTGTGGGTCATGCAGGTTTTAGGGTCATGCTGTGGTACAGGACATGGATAGTCAATGTCCAGTTCAACTAAAAGTGGTTCAAATAATACTGCCTCCTTGCACTTGGTAATCTGTGGGTCATGCAGATATAAGGGTCATGCTGCGGTCCAGGACAGGCATAGTCAATATCCAGTTCAACTAAAATGGTAGTTCAAAGACTCCTTTTTCCAGCACTTTTTAATCTGTGGGTCAGACAGGTTTAAGGGTCATGCTGCAGTCCAGGACAGGGATAGTCAATGTCCAGTTCAACTAAAATGGTGGTTCAAAGACTCCTTTTTCTGGCACTTTTTAATCTGTGGGTCATGCAGATTTAAGGGTCATGCTGCGGTACAGGACAGGTGTAGTCAATGTCAGGTTCAACAAAAATGGTGGTTCAAAGACTACTTTCTTCCGGCACTTTTTAATCTGTGGGTCATGCAAGTTTGAGTGTCATGCTGTAGTACAGGACAGGTATAGTCAAAGTCCAATTCAACTGAAATGGTGGTTCAAAGACTACTTTCTTCCGGGACTTTTTAATCTGTGGATCATGCAGGTTTGAGGGTTATGCTGCGGTAAAGGACATGGATAGTCAATGTCCACTTCACTAAAATACTGGTTCAAATAATTCTTTCTTCCGGCACTTTTTATTCTGAGTGTCCATAAGGGCATCTGTGTGGATTTTGGGGTCATGCTGCATTAAAGGACAGGGATAGTCAATGTCCATTTCACTAAAATTGTGGTTCAAATACTTGCTTCTTCTGGTACTTTTCATTCAGAGGTTCCATCATGGACATCTTTGCTGGTTTTGGGGTCATGCCGCTGTAAAAGAAACCAATAGTAAAGGTCTTAATGAAAAAAGCATATTTGCCACACTTCAAGGCCATCAAAATGAACAGCGGTTACTGGGTGTCCACCCTCCTTGATCCACGTTCCAAATCAAAAATGAGCAATTTCGTTCCACCCACACAAATTGACAGTAGAATGCAGGAATTTGAGACAGGGCTCGTTGACCAACTGGATCCCTAGCGCCCTGCCAGCTGAACCTCCGCGTTCCCGTTTGGGACATTCTTGCTGCCACCACATATGTGACGAAATGTTGGTCCCTGGTGCAAAAAGTGAGAGGGGTCTCCTGCCAGTTGCCATGTGCCATTTCCAATAACGGTGTCTTGTTTTGTGTTAAAGGGGCCCCTTTGCAGCTGCTACCACTGTACCTGCTGTGGCTATGCCGTCCTAATGTTTTCGGTTAGCCCTTGAACATAATGAAGTATTTTAGCCTATGATTTTTTTTCTGTGACTTTTATAACCTAATTGTCTTGCTTAAGATGTAGCACATATCCAGTTTTCTTTTGTGGATGTTAATTCCAGCTTCTCCTCACCTGTTTGGGTGTAAGAATGAAGCTGTTGTTCCTCTCCCATAGACTTTAATGGTCATCAGCGATAATCTGCTATCGATTATCGACATGATAATTATCGATATCGACTATCGACTCAATAACAATTTTTGACACAATCGCTCATCCCTATTGGCCACTCCAAAACATTGACTTGGTTATCCTTAAGCAACTTTGTAACCAGTTTGGCAGTATATTTCAGGTCATTGTCCATTTGGAAGACACATTTCCACCCACGCTTTAACTTCCTGGCTCATGTCTTGAGATATTGCTTCAGTATTGCCACATAATCTTCTTTCCTCATGATGCCATCTATTTTGTGAAGTGCATCAGTCCTTCCTTCAGCAAAACAACCACAAAGCATGATGCTGCCACCATGTATTTCACAGTTGGGATGGTGTTCTAAGGCTTCCAAGCTTCTCCGTTTTTCCTCTAAACTCAACGGTGTTCATTATGGACAAACAGTTACATTTTTTTTTTTATAACCACAGGACATGTCTCAAAAATGTTGGTCTTTGTTCCTGTGTGCATTTGCAAACATTAATCTGGCTTTTATATGTTTCTTTTGGAGTTTTGGCTTATTTCTGGCAGAGTGACCTTTCAGCTCATGTTGATACAGTACTTGGATAATGACACAATCTTACCAACTTCCATCAGCATCTTCACAAGATATTTTGCTTTTGTTCTTTGGCTGATATGCACACATCAGACCAAAGAATCTTCATCTCCAAGACACAGAACCCATCTCCTTCCTGCTTGGTATGATGGCTAGAAATCCCATCTTGTTTGCGCTTGCATATAATTGTTTGCACAAATGAACGACGCACCTTCAGTATCTGGAAATTGCTCCCAAAGATGATCAAGAACTTGTGTCAGTCCTCAATTCTCTTCCTGATATCTTGGCTGATTTAGACTTTCCCATGATGTTATACACAGAAGCAGTGTGCTTCTGGTGTGCCTTAAAATACATCCACAGGTGTGTTTCTAATTATCTCAGATGTTGCCAATAAACTGAAGCTTCCAAAGACATGACATCATCATATGGGCTGTCCCAAATTGTTTTAAGGCATTGTAATCCTAGTGTATGCAAACTTTTGACTTTGCAGACAGCAATACAAGTGCATTAAAAAAATTCTCTCTCTCATTATTCTGGCATTTGGCAAATATAAATCATTTTGGTAATCTTAATTGACCTAAAACGGGAAGGTTTATTCTGATTTCCTGTCAGATAGTGAGAAAAACATTCATATGTCATGATTGCACCTGGAAGACCCCCTGTGTCTGACTGTGGTCGTCGGCCACAGCCGCTATGACCAAAACCGCGGCTTCGGCCATGATTCTGTTTTACTGTGTGAACTCGATTTTCTGCTCAGTATGTTTAATTGATTCCTGGTCAAAGCCCGTGGCCATGAATCCTCCAGCACATCTTTAGTTAACCTGTTTCCTCTTTGATTGACAGTCTTGTTTCCCTATCTGGTTTTGTGTTCTTTCTACCTATCGCCTCAGTTCTATTTTCTCTGTCCCCTATGTAAGGATTCATTTGCCTGTCTTCTTTGCCTGCTATACAGTCTGCTTATCTGCCTAGAGTTCACCTGGTCTCTGTTCTGTCTCTCCTGTTATTTGACTTGGTTTGGATTCCGTTTATTCTTCCGTCTCCCGATTTGGTACCGCCTCTCCCGATAGTTGCTGACTTTGCTTGCCTGACTCTTCCTTATTGTGTTCTTGTTTGTCTGTCCGTGTCTTGTCTTTCACATAGGTTAGTGCAGTTCTCAGTCTTCTGCTTGAGGCCAACCTATTAAGGAGTCGGAGACACCCAAAAGGCAGGGACAGTGGTGGGACCAACGTCAGGGCCTCACTCTGTTGTGACTCAATATGAGCACCGACTTGTCAGTCACTGACCACCTGGACGAGTTGACAACCCAATTTCAGGGCATGGCAGGGCTTATGAATCAAATCTCGCAACGACTGGATACAATGATGACTTCGGCACCCGAACCAACCATCCCGTCAGTGTCCTTACCTGCTCCTGGGTTTGTAAGTCAAAGTATACAGCACAAACCTAAAATGCTGCTTCCTGATCGCTTTGACGGTAATCCTGATAGATTTCGAACCTTCAGGGAGTCTTGTTGTCTATTTTTCCAGTTTAATAATTTTTTCTCTGAGGCTGAGGAAGTAGCAATGGTTGTGTCTCACCTCCAGGGCCCACCTCAGGACTGAGCATTAAATATGTCTCCTGGGGCCCCGGAATGGATGTCTGTTGACAGATTTTTTTGGCTTTAGGCCATATATATGATGATCCAAACCGTGCGGCATTGGCGGAAGTTCATTTGTTATCCATTCAGCAGGGTTGCCGCTCGGCCAGGCCCGGACTGCTCACAGGGCAAACCGGGCATTTGCCCGGCGGGCCGCTGGGGTCAGGGCCGCAGGGCCGGCTTGGATCGTCCGCCGAGGGGACCGATGTTTCCCCCCGAGTCCCGGCGCCGCTCTGTGGCGCCCTATAGGTTCCGCAATGGTCGCATCAGCCACAGGTCCCCCTCGCCACAAGGCTGCACGGCCGGGTCACCGACCCAGCCATGCAGCCATCACGGCCGCCGCCTGCACTGCGCGGTGCAAGCAGCGGCCGAGGCTGAACAGCCGGGATCTGATCCGGTCTGTTTTGCTCCCAGGAGGCCGCGGGGCAGGTGCGCGATGTAATGACCTCATCGTGTGCCCGCTCCGTGTCCCACACACTGCTGCTGGCGGCGCTCCGGGGAAGAGGACAGAAGAGGAGGGAAAGACATCAAGTATTGTTTTTATTTATTTTTTTTAAAACTACTAGCCCTGTCTGCCTATATCAGCCCTTCTGCCTTTATACCAGCCCTGTCTGATATATTCCCCCCTTTTGTAAACTCCCCTGTCTACCTATTTTCCCCTTTCCCATATACCGCCTGTCTCCCAATATGCTGCCCTGTCTGCCTATATGCCTGCCCTGTTCCTATAATGCCCTGTCTGCCTATATACCACCCCCTGCTGCATATATCTCCCTGTCTGCCTATATATCCCCTGTCTCCCTAATACTGCCCTGTTACCTATTCCAGCCCGTTACCTTATGCTGCCCTGTCGCCTTATCCCTGCCCTGTTGCCTATATACTGCCCTGTCGCCTTTACCGCCCGTCTGCCTTTTTAGCCCGTCTGCCTATATATGCCCTGTTCCCTAATTTTGCCCTGTCTCCCTAAAACAGCCTGTCTGCCTATATATGTCTGTCGCCTATATACTCCCCTGTCTCCTTATCTCCCCTGTCTACCCTATATCCAGCCCGTCTACCATTGCTGCCTGTCTGCCTAATCCTGCCTGTCGCCTATATATCCCCTGTCTCCCTAAATACCAGCCCTGTCTGCCTTATCTGCCCTGTCTCCCTATTTAACAGCCCGTCTGTTTATCCCAGCCCTGTCTACCTATTATGTTCTGTCTACCATAAGGGCCCTGCCCTATATATAGCCCTGCCTGCCATATACTGGCCCTGCCTCCTTATAGGGCCCCTACCTGCTTACACAGGCACTCCTGTTAATATGGCCCTGCCTCCCCTTACTACCTGTCCCCTTGCCTCCCTACATAGGGGCCCTACCTGGCTAATTACTCCCCCTGGCCCCTACTGGCTGATTAGGGGGGCAGCCCCAGCTACCTGGCGATTATTGAGGGCAGCCCTAGTACCTGGCTGATTACGGGGGCACCCCAGCTACCTGGCGATTTGGGGGCAAACCTAGCCCCTGGCTAGTTACTGGGGGCACCCCCAGCAACCGGGTAGTTACTGGGGGCAGCCCAGCTACCGGGTTAGTTACTGGGGGCACCCCGCTCCCTGGCTAGTTACGGGGGGCATTATAAAATTTTGATAGGAATTTGCGGGAAAAAAGAGAGGTCTAAGAGTATTTGTGGAAATTTTTAAAGGGACGAGTAGTGACCACTGCAAGACATTGCTGCTGTACCGGAAGAGAAATAAATGGAAAGGGGAAAGATCATCGGGGAAAAGACATCAGGGGGTTTAGGCCGATGGAGAAAAAAAGGAGAAGAAGACAACCCCCATCAGAGGAGTCCCCCTGTAAACCCCAGTCAGGGTAATTTACTTCTATGTTTGAATCATTTGGTTTTCATGTAGGGTGCCCTGACTACTGGAGATTGATTGGGGGTGTTGTAGGTTATGTTGGTGCTTATGTATTGTCAGTGGGGGTTGCCCCGGATTGTAAAGCAAGTGCCACCTGACTCTCTGTGGGGGGGTTTCTCGCACCACTGTTTTTTTCTTGCTTTGATTAGGCTGCTTTCACACGGAGGGTTTTTTGGTGCATTGTTTGATGCGTTTTTGGGGAGAAATGTACAGCATTAATGCCTGCCTTTCTGCACAAAAACACCCCAAAAAACAAAAAAAAAAAAATTCCCCAAAAATGCTCGTGTGAAAGCCCCTTTTAAATTTGTTAGTTTTTTTTAGAGAGTGGCGGGGTGAAAGAACAAGGGGATTTTTAAGTGGATATTGTATGTGGCCTGGTGGGTATTTTGTGCCAGGGCTGAGTTTTAATCCCAGCCCGGCCCTGCGCTGGCTGACGACCACTGTTCGAAATCCCCCAATGTAGTTTGGGTAACTGGGGGGTCAGACCAGCCCCCTTAAGTCCTCTTCAGATAGGGCTGTCTGCTGCTGAAAGGATGCTATGGTCAGCCTTTTCCATCCCTGGACCTTAGTTGATTTTATATTAATAGTTAGTAGGTTGAAAAAAAACGTGTCCATTAAGTTCAACCAAAGGGGGGGGAAAAATGTGGGTAAAGGGAGAGAGACAAGGACTTTTTAAGCACAGCCCACCATGGTTAATCCCCGGGAAACCCCACAAGGCAAGAACCAATCTGCTCCAGGGGAGCCCTTCTTTGACCCCAGAGCCCCCAGCACCAGGACCCAAAATTTTTTACATGACATACGCATTTAATATTTTTTAGTTCCAAGGTGGTATCTAAGCCCTTTTATGAAACTCCTTTCTTCCTGCGTGACCCAAATCCTCAGGCAGGCTATTTCCAATTTCCATTCTTACAGTGAAGAACGCTCTTCTCCCCTGGAGATTGAATCCTTTTTTTTTAGTGAAGGGGAAATTTTCCCCCTTTTCTTTTAGGGGGCTTCCTTGAAATAATTTTTCCCATCTTTTTGTAGGGACCAATTATATATTTATTAAAATTTAAACATGTCCCCCCGAAGCCGTCTTTTCTCAAGACAATTTAAATTCAATTTTTACTAACCCCCCAAAAATAAATGTTCATTTTTCCTTTTAAGTTTGGTTGTGTCTTTGTATCTCAACTCCAGGACATTCTTCTATAAAAAGGGGCCCAGAAGAACAGCATATTTTAAGTGAGGTTGCACAAATGCTTTGTACAGCGGTTTGAATTACATCCTTGTCCGTGAGCCATGCCTCTTTTAATACCGCCAAAATCTTATTGCCCTAGAGGTTGATTAAATTGCATGCTGTTTTGTAGTCTATTCTACAAGAACGCCGATTTTTTCAACAAGCGATTTCCAAATTTTTCTCCCCCCAGGAAATTTTATGCCCTTTGATTATTTTACCCGATGCAGACCTTACATTTATCCCCAATGAACCCCCAAATTTTCCATGGATGCCCAAGCACTCATGTGTCCGGTTTTTCTTGCAATTTTATGGTATCTTCAATAGATTGCAACCTGATAGCTTTTGGGGTCACTGCAAAAATTAAATCTGCTATTTATCCTTCCACTATATCGTTTTTAAATAATTTAAAAAGAAGGGACCCAATACTGAGCCCTGCGGCACACCACTCACAATGGGTACCACTTAGAGTAGGAGTCTTTACCACCCCTCTCTGAATACGATCCCAAAAGCCAGTTTTTAATCCAATTACATATTTTTTCTCTAACCCAAGGATTTTAATTTACCTAAGAAACGCTTATCAGGCAGTGTAAATGCCTTTTCAAAGTCTAAAAAAACATATCCACAGTGCCCCACTATCCAACTTCTATACCCCTTTTATAAAAAAAAGATGATGGTCTGACAGCTTTTGTCCTTGTAAAAATTTATGCTGGGAATCCTAATAATATTGTATTTGTCAAAAATACTCCTGTAATAGTCCCTTATGGCCCCCCAAATGTTTTCCCCAAAAATGTTAAACTTATTGGGCATAATTACCGGGCAAGACTTGGAGCCTTTTTTTTAAGAGGGAACTACTTTTTCCTTGCGCCATTCCTGTACTATACCAGTCACCAGGGAATCCAAATATCTGTCCAGGGGCACAGAGAAACAGAGTGAGCTCTTTTGGGACTCTTGGGTGTATACAATCAGGGCCTGGAGCCTTTTTCCCATTCAGTTTATTTAATTGGCTTGGGCTTTTTCTACACTGAGCCAATTTAAAATAAAAGATGTGTATTTAAAAGTCTGGCACCAAATACACTGCACTTGGCCCACCCCCATCAACATTTCTCATTATAGTATATAGAGTGAAGAACCTATTTATACCTCTGCCTTCTCTTGGGCCCCAGTACCCCCCATCATAGGTTTTTAAGGGGCCTTCTTGCTCTGACTTCCTTTTTGGCGTTTTTTATCTTAAAAAATTTCTTGGGGGTTTGTTTGTGTCCTTGGCACTGCCTTTATTTTGAATTTTAGCTTTTTTTATATTTTTTCAGATTTTATTAAAACCTCGTAATTTCAAAAGGGTGTGCCAACCCTTGACTTATATTTTTAAAATTTCCCTTTTTTTTTGTTTATTGCCTCTTAACAGAAGGCGAAGCCTTTTTGGGTTTTTGTTTTTGCGCCTTTCTTTTACCCTAGGAATATATTTTGCAATAAAAATTTCCCCAAAGTATATTTAAAGCTCTCCCTTTGGGTTCTTTCACTATTTGCTAATAGCTGCTCCCAGTCTAGGTCCTGTATTGCATCCCTCAATACGGAAAATTTTACCTTTTAAAAAATTAAATGTTTTTTCCCCCCGGCTCTTTTTTTTTTTTTCAGTTTACGCTAAAAGGGAATTTTATTGTGATCATTTTTACAAAAAATTTTTAGAAACCGTGACCGCTCCGAAAAATTCTGCTTTTTTAGAAAATACAGATCCAACGGCATCACTTCTAGTGGGGTTTCCCCCACAAAAGCCCCCCTAAAATATCCCCTAACAGATTTAAGGGAAATTCTTCCCTTTTTTAGTTGATGAAACCGTGACCCCAGTCAATCCCTGGGGGAATTAAAACACCCTTTTACCACTTACCCCCTGTGTGCCCACACCATTTGATTAGCCCTGTTCTTCTATCTCCTCGGTTGTTCAGGGGTTATAGTAGTGTTAGCGATTGCGTTTGGCCTCGACATCGGTCGATGGTCGATAGTCGCCCTTTCATCGAAAAGATGTCTTAGTGAGCAGTCGATTATGAGCGATGACCATTAAAGTTAGGGAGAGCAACAACCCCTTTCATTCTTACACCCAAACAGGGCGGGAAGCGGGAATTAACATCCAAACTCAGATGGTACGGCTCTTCTTACAACACTTAGGTTAAAAAAGCCACAAAAAAAAAAAAAACACCAAATTCACTACCTGTTTGACCACACATGCCCCTTTAAAACCCTGCATCCCCCCAAAAATTTAAAAAGTGCCAGAAGGCAGTATGATTTGAACCACATCTTACTTAAACGGACATTGAATATCCCTGTCCTGGAACGCGCATGGGGCCCCAAACCTCATGCCCCCCAGATTTAAAAGTCCCGGAAAAAGGAGTCTTTCAACCCCCCTTTTTAGTTGAACGGAAATTGATAACATGCCCTGGACCACGCATGAGCCCCAAAACCCTGCATGCCCCCCAGATTAAAAAGTCCGGAAAAAGGAGTCTTTAAAACACCATTTTAGTTTCATGGACATTGACATCCCTGTCCTGGGCCACAGCATGAGCCCCAAACCTGCATGACCCCCCTTTTAAAAAGTGCCGGAAAAAGGGTTTTTTCAACCACCATTTTATTTTCCCGGACTTTGGGCTTATCGTCCTGAAACGCAAAAATCCTTTAAAACCTGTCTGACCCCAGATTAAAAAGTGCCAAAAAAAAGGGTTTTCAACCCCTTTTTTAGTTTTATTGGACTTGACTTATCGCCCGGGGCCCACAGCATGAGCCCCAAACCTGCATGACCCCCACATTTAAAAAGTGCGGAAAAAAAGGGTCTTTCAACCCCCATTTTAGTTTTCACTGGACTTATACTGTCCCGTCCTGGGTAGCACTTGCCCCTCCGTATGAGTCCGGCCCAAATTGGCTTTCCTTGGAAATACTGGGGTTTAAAGCCCCCTGTTCCCCCCGGTGCCCTTTTTTTTTGGGCATTTTTTTCTTTTTTTTACTCAACGTGTGGGGGAAATTGTCTTGTATTTTGTTCCTGTCCGTGCTCCATACTCCAGTTTGAATAACCCTCACTGGTAAAGTTTTCCTTACCTCCCTTGTACAATTAGGGGAATTTTTTACCAAAATTTTTTGTCATGCAAGTTTTTTATTTTGTTTAATTCTAAAAACACTTTTTAAAAAATGGGAGGGGAACCCCACCTTCTTTGTTTCTCTTTTTTTAATTGTTTTAAAAGGGTTGTTCAATACAGCGATTGATAGCTTGTTAAAGATTTGCAAAAACAATCATTTTTCAATATGTGTCCATTAAAGTGTCCATTTTTCCGTTTCGACAGCACCATCAGCCTTGGCCCCTCTTGCAATTTTGAAGAACAAATGTTGTTAGAAACAAAAATTTTTTTTATAAAAGGACTTTTTAGTGCATTTTAAAACAAAATGCCCCAAAAAAATTTAAAGCATGACCTTGAGCCATTTTTTGGCAATTTTGAAGAAAAAATGTCGTTAGAAACAACATTTTTTTTTAAAAGGACCTGTAGTATAGTGCATTCAAAGCAAAATGCCCCCAAAAATTCAAAAACATGACCCTTGACCCCTTTGGACAATTTTGAAAAAAAAAGGTCTTAGAAAATTTTTTTATAATAGGACCTGTAGTATTGCGCATTTCAAAACAGCATGACCCAAAAAAAATTATAAAATGACTTTGCCAAGTTAAAAAAATTTTGAGGGAAAAAAACCCCTTAGAAAGCCACATTTCTGTTCCAAAAAAGGCCCTGATTATTGCTGATCTCACAGACATGACCCAAAAAATTTAATATATTTCCCCGCCCCTATTAAAAATTGTGAGGGAGAAATGCCCTTAGAAAGCCCCATTTCTTTCCAAAGGACCATGTTTTTTGCTGTATCTCACAGCACTCATGTGAGAGTGGGGCCTTTTTTCCCAAACCTCTGGGGGAGGGGCATAGAAACTGATCTTCCTCATTTCCTCCCCCACCTAAATTCCGCCAACCTCTTTCCAAGGGGGGGGTCGGTAACATCGGTTTTCTAGGAATCCCCCTCCTCCTCCCCTCCCCCCCTCCCCTTCCGTGCCTACGGCAAGTTTCCCCAAACACCCTGACTTGCCTGAGTGATGAAACCCGAGAGTGATGCCCCACCTTGCCTAGTCGGGAAAACCCCGAACCACGCCTAAGAAGCGAAATTGTAAAAAACTTTTGGGCCCCCTGTGGATTTGACGGAGAAAAAAAGGCTCTTCCCGCATCTGTGTCCTCCCCCTCCTCCGTCGTGGGGGACCGTTGTTTCAGAGTTCCCAAAACATTTTTCCAGAACAAGATCCCACAATGCTCATGTACAAGGGCATTGTCCGACTGACCTTTTTGGTGCTTCTTCAAATCGGCAAGGATGGTGCAGGAGTTTCTTTCACCTCCCACTCTCGGGGGCTCAACCCCCCGAGGTCCCCCCGAGTGCGCTGCAACGCAGCAAGGCGGGACGAAGCAGGGTGCCAAACGGCGGAATGCGAACTTAGACTTCGAGCCACCCCTCAGCAGGCGCCAGCCCCGGGTAGTCTTTAAAATTTCTGGCGCAAGGGTTTTTCAAAAACATGTGCCAGGAAAGGGATGTGCTCCAGCCTACCGATTTTAAAGGGCGGCCAGCATATTTCGCCCGTTATCGCCACCATTTTGCCTGGCACAAGGTTCTTGGCCCCCGCCAGCCCCGGGTCTCTTTGCGGAGATGTCCACACCCTACTGGGGGTGGGCGGCTCCAAGACAAAATTAATTTAAACAGGCGGGTTTCTTGGGGCACTTGCCACCAAAAAGGATTTTGGGGGGAAAAAACCCCCTGCACCTTTTCCCTGCATTTTTGAAGACGTGCGCCGAGCCTTGAGAGCCACCGTCACCCCAGGAGACTTTCACCCAGCCACCCCGTGAGCTGTCACAGGTATAGGGGGCCGGGCCGTGTTTTATAATCCATGTTCGGGGGTCAGATGGACTTTTCCACCACAGATGCAGCAACCCCTTTTTGAAATTTTGGGGGTTTGAACGTGGCGGGCCCAGGGGAGGGACGGATTTTCGGGGCAAAGAAATCCCTGTCGGCAACTGGTATTGGGGGAAGGGGGAAAGGGGGGCCATGAGTGTGGAACCCATCTGTGTCCACCAGAGGAAAGGAAAAAATTTTCCAAGGCCCAAAACCCGGCAATGCCGACATTCGGGCTTTTGGCTTTGGGTGGTTTGGGTTAAAAAGTGTTTCTTTGCTCCCAAAAAACCTGAAGAAAAGGTGGTGCAAACTGGACGCTCTACGGCGTAGGTCATCAACTGGCGGAAGGAGAAGGGGTAGGATGGGTCTTGGTGGTGCTGGTGGTACTCGTCGAGGTGGAGGCTGATCCTGTCATGACTCTGAGAGCGGGGGGAAACTGAGGAACGCTTGGTGGGGGCGGGGGAGGAGGGGCGGAGAAAGGGGGGGTGTGACAGGGGGTTGGGGGCCCGGCGTCGGTTGGCCTTTTTTGGCCAAGTGGTTGCCTCCATTTCAACTCATGCATTTCCCCTGCATGTGACTAGACATGTTGGTGGTGGTTAACCCACTTAAGGTTCTTGCCCTATTTATGCTTTTACAAATAGGGGGCAAGAATCGGGGTGAATCAGAGGCTTGCTCAAAAAAGGCCCGGGCTTGAGAGGCCCCGGACCCTTTTTGACGGGATAAGCGAGGGGGGGTTTGCGTTTCCGTGGCTGGCGGAATCATATCAGGCGGATTCTGCGCCCGCCCTTTTTCCTTTTTTGAGGCGGAACCCGTACTGAACTCCCCCCATCGTTTCCTCCTCGTCCATGAGAAGCCTCGCAAGAAATTCTCCCCGGAAAAAGGGACCAGGATAGACCCCGCAATTCTATCATAATCATCATCAAAAAAAGGTGATTTGGTCGCCCTGACTTTCTGATCAAAACTGCGGGCTACAAGAAAGGGGGCATGCAAGGCGTTCCCGACCGCCCGGGTTTTTTGCCGATTGACCGGCTTCCTTCACCTCTCTGAGGCATCAGAAATGGGCTCAGAGCAACAAAAATCACCCTTTTATCTTTTAACATCCCTTCTGACCCAACCGCATTTTGTCATAAAAGGGTCTTCAGAAAAATGGATTACCACAGTGGGGGTACACGAATTTGACATTTGGGTTCTTCATTTGGGGGCTGATGTTTAAACGAAAATTTGTGGCCGTGACTGCGGGGGAGGGGGGTAAAAATCTAATGCAGGTTGCTTTAAACCCAATAAAGGGACAGATTGGCGACGATTTTCGCTACTTAGATTCACGGGCCCCTGACCAGCGATGACAGGCCTGGTCCGCAAATGACGATGCTGGATGGGTTGTGCCGCCTGGAAGGGGAACACCTTTCTCGACCTCTACCTCCCTGTGTACCCCCCCCTTTGCTCTTTCCCCCCTCATTTGCCACCATTTCAGAAATAAAAAAATTTGAGAAGGTATGGAATATTTTGGAAAATCTCTTATTAAAAAAACGGCAAATCAGGAGCTATTCTCAAATCCTCTAATCAAAACAAAATTCTGGATTTAAATTTAAACGCAAGGTGTCATCAACAAATTACGGGAAAAGCCCAAAAAACACTATTGTTATGTTTTGGTATAATAAAGGTATTTTTTGAAACCTTTTTAATTCACCTGTGGTGAATATAGAATTGCTGTTTTAAGATTTACGTGGGTTCTGCGTCAATGAACAAGCTGGGGTTTCAAAATCAAAAAAAAAACGTAACTGTTATTTTTGGAATAATAAAAGTATTTTTTGCACCTTCAATTCACCTTGGGAAAAATGAATTGCTGTTTTAAGATTTACGTGGATTGCGTAAAGAACAAAGTGGTGTCAAAAGTAAAAAAACCTAAACTGTTATGTTTCGTTGATACCGGGATTTTTTGACCTTTCAATTCACCTGTTGAATATAGAATTGTGTTTTAAAATTTAGTGGAGCGCGTCAAAAACAAAGGGGGGGGCAAAAGCAAAAAACCCTAAATGTTATGTTTTCGATGTACACGGTATTTTTTGCAACCTTTCAATTACCTGGGGGTTTATATAGAATTGCTGTTTTTAAAATTTACGTGGATCTCGTAAAGAACAAAGCTGGGTGTGCAAAAGAAAAAACACGTAACGTTTGTTTTCGTAGATACACGTATTTTTTGCACCTTTCAATTCACTTGGTGGAAATAGAATTTCTGTTTAGATTTTTCGTGGATCTGCGTAATGAAACAATGCTGGGGGTGCAAAAGTCAAAAAAAAACTAATGTTTTTTGTTTTCGTATGATTACACGGTATTTTTTCCCTTTCAAACACCTTGGGGAAAAAAATTGCTGTTTTAAGATTTACTGGTTGCGTAAGAACAATGCTGGGGGTAAAAAATCAAAAAACAATAAAGTTATGTTTTGTAGATAAAAAGGGATTTTTTGCACCCCTTTTTTAAACACTATGGTGAAAAAAGAATTCTGTTTTAAATTTACGTGGATGCTGCGTCAATGAACAATCTGGGTGTGCAAAAGCAAAAACACGTAACTGTTAGTTTTGTATGAACACGGTTTTTTTTTGCACCTTTTCAATTTTACCATGGTGAATTTTGAATTGCTTTTTGATTTACATGGTGCCGTAATGAACATTCTGGGTGTGCAAAAAAAGCAAAAAAACGTTTTTTTCTTTTTAAAGTTTTCGTTGATTCAACGGTATTTTTTTTTCCCCCTTTCAATTCACCTTGGGAATATAGAATTGCTTTTTTTTAAGATTTTCGTGGATGTGCGTCAATGGAAAAATGCTGGGGGTTTCAAAATCAAAAAAAACGTAATGTTATGTTTTCGTATGATACCCGGTATTTTTTGACCCTTTCAAATTTACCCGTGGTGACTATAGAATTGCTGTTTTAAGATTTACGGGGTGCTCGTAATGAACAATGCTGGGGGGGGCAAAATCAAAAAAAGTAACTGTTAGTTTTGTATAATACACGGGATTTTTTGGCAACAAAAAACCTGTGCTGACTACAAGATTGCTGGATTTAATTTAACTGCAAGGTGGATAATCAACAGTCCAGGTGAATGGGTAAAATTAAAATGAAACATATCTGAAATGTATACTGATAATAAAATGGAGTTTTGCACTAACAAAGAGACCCGCAGCACTAGAAATGATGTTTACCAATAAAATTTTAGGTTGCCCAAAATCAGAAAAATTTAATAGCAAAATGTTAATTAAAAAAATATTCCACTAAATGTCACACAAATCTTTGGGGCTTTTTTCCAGTGTTTTTATAGATAGAGTTGTCGTGTTCGCCCGGGGGCCCCCGGCCCCCCCTGCACCTCCGCCCGGGAATTTACGCGGGGAGTGCGCTTTTAAAATTCTCTAGTAACTACATAAAATTTCAAATCTCTAATATAACTAAATTGGAAGGATCACAGCTAAAGTAGGGTTCTCTTGCAGAAAAAGACTAATTTTGCTGAGCGTTTGGCCCAGGCAGAGCGCAGGCCTATCCTATGAACGCTGAAGACACGAGGCTGAAACAGGGAAAAGGGTTTCTATGTAAACAGGGTTTGATTTTTCCAGCCAATCGAACCAACACATCCCAGCATGACGTCGCCCACCATCTCACCTGCTCTATTCTGAATTGATTTGCTGGGGCCCCCAAAATTACAGGAAGCGCCGGAAAAAAAAGGGGCGATCTTTTAAAAGATGATTCAGATTTTAACCTTATTTATCGCATGATTGGAAATTTTGATCACCCCTAAAAACCTTTCCGATTTCAACTTTTTGAAAAATCGCTCAACATTCATTACCCTTTCAGAGATGGCATTTTGGGGTTTACATTATACCCTTTTTGTAACAGCATGTGATTATTTATTACACAGTTAGTAGATGGCATGAGATTACATGAGATATTTTTGTTACCTATATCTTCAATGCTGGTTTGCAACACATGAATCTCCTTATCCACTGGTCTACTCCACCTCCCCCACTCCACTTCTCCACCCACTGATATAGTCTGCCCACCCTCTAACCTATCTAACCCTTCATTTTCTATATTATCCTCCCTCCTCATCCCTAATTTAAATACTCCTGTACCCCTTCTAGAATTCTCTCTCAGCACAGCAGACCCCCTTCCATTCAGGTTCAATTTATCTGTAGAAAACATATTGTACCCCAATGAAAAATGAGCCCAGTGCTCTAAGAGCCCAAACCCCTCTGCCCTACACCAAGACTTCAGCCATGCATTTAACTCCCTGAGCTCCCACTGTCTTTCCTGAGTAGCGCATGGCACCGGCAGTATTCCGGAGAACACAACCTTGGAGGTCCTTCCCTTCAGCTTTGAGCCTAGTTCTTTAAAATTATTCTTTAGGATCCTCCACCTACCATGTATTCTGTCATTGGTTCCAACATGGACCACAACAGCTGGGTCATCACCAGCCCCTCCCAGTAATTTATCTACCCAGTCTACCACATGCCGAACCCTGGCACCAGGAAGACAGCAAACCATTCGATTGAGATGGTCCTCAACCATTGTATCAATTGACAGAAGACTAGGCAAGGGGGATTGACTATTCAGCTCAAGCCAGGCTCTCCTGTCAAACCTCTTTCTGCTGTCTCTAAAAAATCTTGTCTCCTATCTCCTTGACCTTCTCCCTCTCGGGATTCTGGAGAAGAACCAATGGTGTTGGGCTCTACATCTGCGGCCATCAGGAGGAGACATCGATTGGAGAATGCCCTGTGCCTTTATTGTGGGAAACCTGGCCATGTTCTGAGAGGCTGTCTGACCAGGCTTAAGTCACCGCAGGGAAACACCAAACGCCTGAATGACTTCCAGGAGGATAACTCAGGCGTACAGGTACCTCCTAATTCGGGTAAGTTTTCTTTGCCTGTAACCTTGATTTCTGGTTCCAAGAGTTTTGTTTGCCAAGCCATGATTAACTCAGGAGCCGCTATTAGTTTCATTAGTATGGCTGTGGCTCAAGCCCTATGTTTAGAATTAATTCTGTTGTGTTCTCCTTTCTCGGTTTTAGGTGCGGATTCTACCCCCTAACTGAGGGAAGAAAAAAATACTGTACTACTGAAATCCTTTTGAATGTTGGGTGCTTGCATACGGAACAAATTTCATTTTTTGTCATGGAAAGACTCACTGCAGACATTATTCTGGGCTTGCCATGGCTCTACCTCCATAATCCTGTGTTCAACTGGAGGACAACTGAGTTGGTCAAATGGGGGACTCATGTGGTTCTCATTTGAAGAGTGTTCAGTCCTTGGTGTGCTCTATAAATAGTGATCACGATATTCCCAAATTCATCTCTGATTTCGAAGATGTCTTTGAAGAGGCTGTCGCGGATAGTCTTCCTGCGCATCGGACTTATGATTGTGCTATAGACCTCATTCTGGGGGCAAAGCTCCCTAGCTGTCGCATTTTCAACCTACCCCGGAACAAGAGTCTATGCGTCAGTATTTTAAGGAAAGCTTGGAAAAGGGTCACATACAAACATCTATCTCAGCGGTAGGTGCTGGTTTTTACTCTGTCGAGAAAAAAAAAAGGTGGAGGTCTCTGTCCTTGTATTGACTACAGAGAGCTTAATAAAATTATTCTAAAGGATCAGCATCCACTCCCTCTGATCCCGGATTTATTTAACCAGGTTGTGGGCGTCGGTGGTTCTCCAAAATTGATCTCCTTGGGTCGTACAACCTGATCCGGATCAGAGAGGGTGACGAATGGAAGAAAGCCTTAAAAAATACACCTGAGGGGCACTTTGAATACCTTGTTATGCCTTTTGATCTTTATAATGCCCCTGCTGTCTTCCAACATTTTGTTAATGATATTTTCAGAGATCTTTTGGGCCATTTTCTTGTTGTGTACCTGGATCACATCCTCATTTTTTCCCCAGATTGGGACTCCCATCGGAATCATGTGAGGGAGGTCCTCTTCTCTTTCCTAAGAACAATTCAGCAGCGCTGACATCCTCCACATTGTGCCTGCCCACAGCTGTAACCCCCCTTAATAGATGCTTTGAATGGAATCCAAAAGATGACACTCTCTGCGTTCTAACTCTTCTGTGCTTAAAATACCCTACAAAATGAACGTGATAAATTTCAGACGTGTATAGGGCAGAAATACACACCCTGGATTTCACTCACAATACCCCACAAATGGAGGATAAATTGACTCTTTTGCACATAATAAAATATCCTACAGAATGAACGTGATAGATTTCAGGTGTGTATGGGGCAGAAATACACACCCTGGTTTTCACTCACAATATCCCACAAACAGAGGATAAATTGACTCTTTTGCACAGAATAAAATACCCTACTGAATGAACGTGATAATTTTCAGGCGTGTATGGGGCAGAAATACACACTCTGGATTTCACTCACAAAACTCCACAAACAGAGGATAAATTGACTCTTGGCCACAAAATAAAATACCCTACTGAATGAACATGATGGATTTCAGGTATGTATGGGGCAGAAATAGGCACCCTGAATTTGATTCAGAATACCCCACAAACAGAGGATAAATGAAATGTTGGGCACAGATTGCAATGTCCCAAAATAAAAACTGCTGGTTCAGGAACAGGTGTGTATATTACACACACTTGTGAAGGTCTTTCACACCAGTAGCTGAAAAATCGGAAGTATTTTGCACAGAGTGAAATTTAGTGGTGCTACAAATAGATGCTTGTGCTTAGGATACAAAGTGAGGATTGGCAGAATTTAACATGGCTGCCATATTTATAGGTCTGTGACGTCACAGAAGCTGGTTTGGCTCCCGTTTTGGCCCTGAAATGTCGGGCACATGCCCATTGAGGGTGTTCCTTTCTTTCTTCCCCCCAGTTCTCTCCCCCTGTCACCCATGTTTCCAGGGCCCAAAAAACATTTTTTCCAAGGGAATAAACCATAAATTTTAGGCTTCTTTCAAAACAAATTTTTTTCCCTTAATTCTAAATAATTTCCCACTTCGTTAAAATCGATTCACCCATCCCTACTTCCTACCAATAAATTGATGACTCTTTTATGTCCACAGTAGCTGAAATGTTAAAAGTACTTATTCATAAGTAAATTCACATGGTAGCATATTTACTTACTTCACTGTTTATTATTGTAATATGAACCCAAACAACATGGGGGGAAAAGAAAAAAAATTTTTTTAAATTTAACGGGTTTTAAATTAAATGAATAGTTTGCTTTAAAAGGGTGTGTCCCCTTTAAAGAAGAGTTAGCTTTGTATTCAAACATTTTTTGCAACATAGTATTTCCACTGAAGGGTAGATACAGCAGAGCTAACTTTTTAACATAGCATTTTCTGATTTCAAGTCTGTAGTTTCCCATAGTTACCCTAACTCACTGGGTTTTCACAGTTCACATGCAACCCCATGAAAAAATAAAACCCATAAAAAAAAAAAATTGGGAAATTAAAAAAACAAAAAAGGTTTAAAAAAGATTTTAAAAGAACATAAAAAAAAATAAAATTTTTTCCCAGCCTATATTTAATTATCACAACTAGAGATGGGCGAATTGATTCTAATAAATTTGGAATTCTTTTAGAATTTCGGGAAAAAATTTCGGTTCTAACGAAGTCAAATTTTGGGGGGTACTTCGGGTAAAAGGGAAGTGGGTTTTTGATTGATAAAAGGGGCTGCGAGCACTGGCGTTACATGGGGCAAAGCACTCGGGGAGGAAAAAGGGCCCATAGCCTGCATAAAATTTTGCAGAATGAAGTCAATCAAAAGACCGGGTTCCCCCTGTGCCCGTCCCCCGCACTAAATAATCCGGGCGCAAACGGGGAAAGCTCACGCCCTCTAAACTTTACTGACCCAGAAAAGGGTGCGCCGACTGCTTGTAAAGCTTTTACTGAAAAACTGATTTTTATACAGCAATTTTGGGGGGGAATCTCACTTGTCTCAAGACTCTTCTCTTAATGTTCTTTTTCTAAATTTTTTTGGTGTATTGGATCGAAGTCCATGTGCGTCCCTGCCTCAAAAATTTTTTTTAATGCAAACTGCTCACACCAACATTGAATACCAAGGGGGATCAAAAAGCCAGTTCCTTTTGGGAAACTCTTTTAAAAGAAACAGCGTTTTTATAATACAAATACCATTTTCATTTTTGGCTGCTAAATTTTTTTTTTGCCAATTTACATCCGGGGGTTTTAATTTAAAGCGTTGTTCTGCTTTTTGTGGTGATCCAAAAACCGTTTTTTTCCACCCCCAAAAAAATTACAATTTTCCTGTCCCAAATAATTCAAAAAGCAAAGGGGTTTAATTAAAATTTTTTTCCCCTTGTTTGTGTAGCGAGAAAAAAACGCAATTGTAACCCCCGCTACAAAGCAAAAGACTTGGGGCCTGCAAATTCTTTTCCCGAAATTTTTAAAACCCAAAAGGGAAAAATTTAAACCCTTTGTTTTTCGGGCTGGGGTGAAAAAAATAAACCGCTTTTTCACACCCCCAAAAAAAATTAAAATTTTTCCCCTGTACCAAAAATTCCCCAAGAAAAGGGTTTAATTACAATTTTTTTCCCCTTTGTGAACCCGTAGAAAAACATGAAATTTTAACACCTAAAAAGTTTATAGTTTTGGCTGCTCAATTTTTTTGCGAAATTTTAAAATAAAGGGGGGTTAATTAAGCTTTTC
Source organism: Phyllomedusa bahiana (assembly GCA_025379985.1). Classification (NCBI taxonomy): domain Eukaryota; kingdom Metazoa; phylum Chordata; class Amphibia; order Anura; family Hylidae; genus Phyllomedusa; species Phyllomedusa bahiana. The sequence goes on from JAODAL010004264.1 coordinate 136,707, forward strand.
TGGCGGGTTGTACTCAGAAAAAAAGAAATTTTGTTTTTCACCCCCCCAAAACAGAAGAAATTCCTTAGCAAAATTTCATACCCAAAAGGGTTTAATTAAGCCTTTTTGGGTGTTTTTAATTTTTCGGGTAAAAACACAAGTTTTTAAAACGGAAACAAAACAAGAAATTTTCTCCCTGCCCATTTGTGGAGCCCCAATTTATATCCAAGGGTTCCCAAACTTCTTAGGGGGGTTAAATTGGGATCAAATACAGGGTGTGTTTTTATCTTTATACAGATATCTTCATCAAACAGGGGTCTGAAACATTTTAAAAAAAACATTAGGGTAAAAACAGAAATGGAAGTCCTCTTCATCTGCGAGTGGCAGAGGAAACAAAAAATTCCGGGCCCCAGGTCCCCCCAAAACAGCAAGGGGACGCGCAGCAGGGGTCACTCGGTGGGCCCCCAACTCCCGGGCTGTCATCTACGGCCGTTGGCTGCCCTACCCAACCCCAAAGAGTTCTTGTTTGGGTTGGGACTGGGTTCATCTACTTCCTCCCAGATAAACACCCGACAACCCCACCAAGAGTCGGGGGGAACGTCAGACACAACCCTTAGTTGTCTTTGGCCCGGGGGGCGGGTACCCGGCCCTTTCACCTGCCCCCAACCCGGGTTCCCCCTCAGCCAGATTTTTAAACTATGTGGTCGGGCTCAGCGCCATTTAATTTTAGCGGGGGGTTTGAACAATTTTGGGAAAGGGCGTCAGCAGCTACTTGGCAGCAGGGAAGGGGGCCCAAAAATCCCCTGCTTCTTGCAGTAGGCGGAAAAGTATAGATTTTGAGAGTGGCATGGGAGGTAAATGTTGTGAGGGGTCAGCCTTCGGGCAAAACCAAGCCCGGGTTGATGAGGAAAAGGCATGACATGAAACAAAAAATAGATGATGATGTAGCCAACCCGCATTTGGGGAGCCGGGTGAGGAAAAGGGCTTCATCATCGTCGGAAAACAAGAGGGCGTAGGCTTGCGCTTTCAGGCAGTCGGCGAACCCAAAGCAAGTGGGTCTTGTGGCCTTAAAGTCAGCGGGAAATAGCACATTGTAAAGGTCGGACCAAGGGGCCAGGGGGAAAAAAAACCCCTTTCCCAGGTCCAAAGAAAGTACGGCACAGGGGCTCCGCAAAGGCAGCGGCAGTAGTCACTCAGTGGGGAGCGTTGGGGGAAAAAATCCGATACGGGGGGCGGTGGGGCATTTCTTTGCAAATACACCGGAGGAGCCGAATTTTGGGATTGTAGAATCTGTATGCAGAAAGTGAAGGGGGCCCCCAAGGAGCAAACCCGTTGGGCACCCCCCGGCCCCCTGCTTTCAAAAACATGCAGCGTCACCACCCGGGTGGCCTGGGAAAAAACGGGGCCCAGATTGGGTCCACCTGCCGCCGCAGCAACAGCAGCAGAAAAGGGGCGCCCATTTAGCACGCATGCCCATTGCGGGCCAATAAAGGGGGCCCTCCACCCCCTTTCTGCAAAGGGGACTTTTTCTTTTTGGACATCATCCCCGGGGGCCCCGGATGCTCCTGTTTTCCTCGATACTCTTTGGCACACCCATCTTTCGGGAGGCAATATAAAAGAGACAATAGTATGCGCCCAAAAAACCATCCTAAGGGGGCAGCAGCTAAACCGTCCCCGGTCCAATTTTTTGGAAATTTGTTGCAGCCCCTCCCTTTCCAAAGGTGGACTCTGCCCCATTCAGAGAACAAAATGGTTTTTGTGCCGAAGGGAAATTTTTCCAAGCTGAAATTTTTTTCCCAAAAAAGGGGCAGTATCAACATTTCAAAAAATGTAGAACAGAAGGGGGGCCCTTTCCTTAAGTTTTAATCGGTTTTTTTCCCAAAGGTGCAACGGCAGCGCGGACTCTGGACTGAAAAACTACGGTCAGGCCAGTACAGCCCCTTTAAAGGGCCCCACGGGTGAAGGGCTTCCGCCCCACCCAACACCAACAACTTGGACGGGGAACGCCCCGGGCTTTTTCCCCTCCAGTTGTCAAACTCTGCTTTTCCGCCAATGTCCGCCTCCTCCTCCTCCACCACCACCACCATTTTAAAGCCCCAAAAATTATTGCTCCATCAACCAAAATGTGTAGGGCAAAACCCCCCTTTTTTCACCATTTCAAACACCTGGCTTCCCCTCGGCGAACAAAAAGTCACACAAGGGAAAAAACCTCCCACCGGGGGGCCCCCCAATGCAGCAAAAAATCGATTTTTTGGTTTTTTCTCCGGCCAACAGCAAACCCGAAACCAGGGTTTACGGACAATGGGAGGAACAGGGGTGTCCGCGTTTGCACCCGAGGAGGGTTGGTCCATCCCCCTTTGCATCGGGCACGTTTTCAATTTTGGTTTGGGTGAAAAGGTTCCTGAAGATTTTCCACCGACCCTTCAGAACATTCTAAAAAATGGCCGGGAAAAACTTTTCTTTTGCACTTTACCCAAAATTGGGAAAAAACCCCCAGGACACCCCTCCCTCGATTTTCAGGGGCCCAGAACGGCCTCCCCCAACACACTCTGAATGCTTTTTTTCCCCCACCCTTTGGAATTCCAGCCTGCACTTTGTTGGCCCTGACTGTTTTAAACAGAGAAAGGCCATTAACAAATTTTTTTGATGATCCAGGCGGACAGAAGTACCCCCCTGGTAATTTTTGATGTCAGCCAGTGGCACTCAAAGCGTTAAAAACCCGCCTAGGGTTTTTGGGGGCCATTCGAAGGGGGGCACTTTTTTTGTTTTAGTCGCCAGGACTCCGGGATGAATAACGGGCATTCCACTGCTTCATGTCCCCGGAACAGAAAGGCCGAAAAAAACTGTCCCGGGGAGGGGACTTTTTGGGGAAAGTGGCGACAAAAATTTTCGTGGCCATATGGGTCCGGTGGGGGCTAAAATGGGGAGAGGAGGAAAAAGGAGAACATTTGGGGCAAAGCATTGTCTGGGGAAAAGAGTGGGGTTTTCTACCCAGGTTACAAAAGAGAGGAAACAGGAGGGACTGGAGGAGGTGGATGGAGATAGGGGAAAAACGAGGGGAGAAGACCCCCCAAACACCGTGGCAGTATACAGTGGAAATGGAGGCAGGGGGCCCCCTCGGAGTCACTTGTGAGATGGCCCGCACATGCTTTTTTTTGCCTGGCTAGTGACAGGAATAGTCAGGGGATCCGGGAGAGGGATGACCCTTCCCGGGTCACCACCTATTGGGGGCCCCGCTACCGGGCCAAAAGGGAGCCTTTTTTTTCCCCTCTATTAAAAAGGGAGGACCAAACCCAAAAAACTATAGGGGAAATTTCCCCCGTAATCAGTTGGCCCTTTCCCATGTGCGGCATCGGGCCCTCCCCTGACAGGTCCCGACCGGGGGTTCCCCCACGCTCACGTACACATTCCCGCGGTGCTGGGGGGAAAGGGGGGGGGGGGGGGGGTAGGAGCCCCTACCAGCTCCACAGCAGTAACCTAAAAATCTGGGGTCACTGGGTGAGCAGCTTTCCCTTTACCCGCCTAGTGAAAGGTTGGGGGAGTTTGCCAGCCGCACAGCAGGACCTGGACATCCCTGAACCAAAGGGGGTGGCCCCACTTTTACAGCAAATCCCCGCCACCCCCGTTTTGAAGATCCGCTGGACTGGGTGGGCAGCCAAACGGATGTTTTGGCCAAAATTGCGAGTTTTGCAGTGGAGAAGCTGTCCTGCCCGGGCCCGTAGTTTGGGATCAGAGCGGGTGTTCAGTGTGGGGGGGGGGCCCTTCCCTTACCCCCAAGGGAAAACCCGCTTTTCCACGGGGAAATGGGAACAATGACCTTTTTCAAGATAAAACAGGGCCCTGGATCGGGCCCCGGGTTTCCCACACACCAATGCCTTTTGGCCCCTTCCCAAATAAAAATCAGGGCCCTGCGCCTCAACCCCCAAAAAGTGAAAAAATGAATCTGGGGTTTAAAAATTTCCTCCTTCCGCCACTATTTTGGCCCCACCCCCCTGATGGGCCAAAACAACCCGCTGAAAAGTTTCTCCATCCGCCACCAACCATCTTTTCCCGGGACTGGTATTTTTCCACCCCAAACCCCCCACCTTCTTGTGCCACGGGCTGACCCATTCTGCTGCTGTGGTGCTTGCCCTGACTCCCAACCCCTGTGTCAATTTTCCCCATTTTGTGGCCTAAACCCTTTTTTTTCCACCCCCCAGAATGTCATTTTGCCACTGCCCGACCTCAAAGCTGCTGCTTTCCGTGACCTACACACTGGTTTTCATTGTTCCAAAGTCCCCGACCTCCCTGCTGTGCTGTTTCCCCTGCCGTGAAACCCCCACTGGTCATTGTGCCACTGTCCCGACCTCTGCTGGCTGCTGTGGCTGCTGCCTTTTTGAAACCTACACACTGTTCCCTGTCCCACCTTGGCCTTTCTTTTTGTTTTTGCCACCGCCAGAATGTCAGGTGCCACTGGGGCCCGACCCCATGCTGCTGCTGTTCTGGGTGCGTTACCACACACTGTGGTCATTTTTCCCAAATCTGTGGCCTACGCCTGTTTTTTGGCCCCCATTCCCCAAAAAACATTGGCCAAATTTTCCTGACCTCATGCCCCTGCTGCGGACCTAAACACGGGGTCATTGTGCCACTGCCTGGGCCTCATCTGCAGCTGTGGTGCGGGGCGTGACCTAAAACAAATGTGTCATTGTGCCACTTTTCCCCGGGCCTCATGCTGCCCGCTGGGCTGCCGCCGTGACCCCCAATTGTGTCATTGTCCCCCCCCGGGGGCCTACTCCTTTTTTGTTAGCCCCCCCTCCAGAATTCATTTTGCCCCTGCCTGACCTCATGCTGGTTTTTCTGGCCCTACCCCACACACTGGGTCAAATTTTGCCCCTGTCTGACCTCATGCTGCCCGCTGTGGCTGCTGCCCTTACCTACCACTGTTTCATTGATGCCACTGGGCTTTTTACCTCAAATTCTCTGCTAGTGGGTGGGGGCTGTACCTACACACTGTTTTCAATTTTGCCACTGCTGACCCATTTTTGCTGCTTTTGGTTGATGCCTGTACCCCACACTTTAGTCCTAAAAAAAAAACCCCCTCCCGTGGCCTATTCCTGTTTTTTTTGGGCCACCTTTCCCGAATGTCATTGTGCCACTGTCGGGCCTCATGCTGTTTCTGCCGGACCTTTCCCCACTGGGGGTCAATTTTTGCCACTCTGTGACCTATTCCTGTTTTTTTTCCCCCTCCAAATGCCCTTTTTGGGCCCCTATCTGAAACCCCCATGCTGCGTGGCTAGCGCCGTCACCCTTTCCACACTCTGTCACTAATGTTGCTCTCAACTTTTTTTTTTTTTCCAACTTTTCCCCTGGCATGACTTAAACAGGAAAAACCCCCCGCTTTTAGTTTTTTGGCCAATTTTTTCCCCCCTTAATGCCCAGGGGAAATTTTTTAAAATGAAGCGATTCTAAAGCGACCCGGGAGTCATGTCGTGTCAAAACTAAAAAACACATTGTATGGGAAGGGCCCAAAAACCCAAACTCCCTCTTTCATATTTAAGCATGGCCACCAACGTTCTAAAAGCACCCTGGAGGGGGTTTGTGCAAACCCCGGGAAAAACTGTTTTTAAAAGTTTATTCTTTCCGAAGTAATTCTTTAAAGAAGGGTTTTTTTTTGCCGGGAAAACAGGGGAAAATGAACGAAACGAATTTCGGGAAATTTGCCCCCTCTCTAATCACAAACCCTTTAAAGCAACATTATCGTAAAAATTAGGTCTTTTTTTTAAATTTTTACAATTTTTTTAGTGATAGGTTTCCATAGCAAAATTTTGAAAAAGCATGCAAAATTTTAAAATTCATTTTGGCTTGGAAAATTTCCCCGCGCTGGGGTGCAGAAAAGCTTTTGTTTCATCATCCTTCGTTGTCTGGCATTCATATATAACTGACTACAGAGGCAAGCTTTGGCAGTTTTTGGGAAATTTCCCGTGTCCAATTTGCAGGGGTTTAAATTAAAAATTTTCTTTGCCATCAGAGAGTTTTCCCCGTTTACGAAGTTTTTGATGGAACACTTTAAATTTTAAACCATTTCCATTCTTGAATTAGCTTTTTTATGTTATGTAAATATTTTAAAGAGATTGAACTGGAGATTTGAGCCAAATGGCAATGTCTTTGATACAATCGATCATTTTTTCAAAATTTCTTTTTTTCCAAACACCTCCTCATAAAAACAGAAATAAAAAAGGCTACACCATTTTTATGTTTTGCTTTTTTAAAAAAACAAGAAAAAAGGGTTTTTTTTTAATAAGGGGAAAAAAAAACCTTGGGCTAAAAGGGGTTTTTGATAAATTAAACCTATGAAATGTCAACTTTAAATAAGCATTGGACTTTTACCAACCCTTGCATAAATCAATAGTTCAAGTGAATATTATAAACATTGAAAAATATCTTATAATGAAAAAATGCCTTTCTCCACTCATGCACCATTTTGGGGGACATGTATGAAAACTGTCTTGGTCTAAGACTTTCTCTGTTGCCCTTAGCAACCAATCAGGGTGCCCATTTCATTTTTTCAGCACACAACATTTAAAAAAAGGGGGGCTTTTTTGAACCCCCATTTTAGTTGAACTGGACATTGACTACCCTGTCCTTGGGCCTCAGCATGACCCCAAAACCTGGGAAGAAACCCAAAAAAATTAAAAAGTTTTCCCCGAAAAAAGGGTCTTTGAAAACCACCATTTTAAAGGTTTTAACTTAAAATGTGACTATGGGCCCTTTCCTTTGGGGCCCCCCCGGAAGGGCCCTTTAAAACTACAAGACCCACAGATTAAAAAGTTCCGGAAAAAAGGGGGGGCTTTTTAAGCAGTATATTTATGAAAATTTGGGCATTGACTATCCAAAACCGAAAAGCAGAATGGGCCCCCTTTAAAAAACCCCCAGAGGGGCCCCTTATGGACCATCCCGCAGAAAATTTCCAAATAAAAAATAACTATATTAAAAAAAAACTAAATTTTCCAAACTGCAGGGGGCAAAAATACTTTTTTGGTTTTAACTGGGGACAAATTTTTCCCCCTGACATTAGAATGTGAAGCAAACGAAACAGATGTCCTCAGTAACTCAACGAGGCCTGTTTGAAAATCCTGCATTCTACTGTCAAGTGGGTTGAAGGAAATTACTGATCAAGGCAGGTGAGACTGTAAACGTGGATCACGCAGGTTCAGCTAGCAGGGCCAGAGTTACAGTGGGTGCGGTGAGAGCCAGGGCTGGCGTCCGTCATCTATTAACATGCCAAAAATGCCCTTATGACGCAGCAACGGAGACAGTTGTGCTGAAGCAGAGTACAGAAGCAGAAGTGTGAGCTAAGACCTCCAGCATTCCTCAGTACACAGTCAAAACCTGGGTAGCGCTTGAGAAATTTCTGCCTCTACGAGAGCACTTGCCCCTCCATATGAGTGTGGACCGATTGAGCTTCACTTGGAAATGCTGGTGGTTGACGCTCCTGATCCATCCAGGTGCCCTTTTTCTTGGCTTCCTTTTTCTCATTTTACTCAACGTGTTGCATTGTCTCTGTTCTTGGGGTGGCGAATGTGCACCATAATTCATGTCTTCTGAATAACCTACATCTGTTCAAGTCTTGCTGTACCTCCCTTGTATAATTCAGAGGAATATTTGTATAAGCTGTTTTGTACATGCAAGTTTTTTAGTAGTATAATTCTAGAAAACACATTTTTTAAAATAGGATGGAATCCCACCACAGCTGTGTGTCTATTTTTTTTTATTGTATTAAATGGGTTGTCTCACTTGAGAGATTGCTAGCTATGTTAAAGATCTTGCAAAAACAAGTCATTTTGCAATATGTGTCCTTTAACAGTGTCCTACCTATTTCTGTTTTTGACAGCACCACGCCCCATAAAATTCAAAACATGACCCGTCAGCCACTGTTGACAATTTTGAAGAACAAATGTCTGTTAGAAACAACATTTTTTATAATAGGACCTGTAGTATAGCTGTATTTCACAGCAACTTGCCCCCAAAAATTAAAAACATGACCCTTTGGCCACTCTTGACAATTGTGAAGAACAAATGTCTGTTAGAAACCACATTTTTATAATAGGATCTGTAGTATCGCTGTATTTCACAGCAACATGCCCCCCAAAATTCAAAACATGACCCTTTGGCCACTCTTGACAATTGTGAAGAACAAATTTCTGTTAGAAACCATATTTTTTAAAATAGGACCTGTAGTATAGCTGGATTTCACAGCACCATAACCCAAAAAATTATAAAAATGACTTCTCAGCCACTGCTAAAAATTGTGAGGGAGAAATACCACTTATATGCCACATTTCTGTTCCAAAGGACCTTGATTATAGCTGTATCTCACAGCACCATGACCCCAAAACTATTGACCGTGTGAAAAATTTTAAAGATGAAGTGAGTAAATGGAATAAGTTTTTTTCATGAAACCGTGTACAATTGCTGTCTTTCTCCTCACCGCAAAACCAGCAAAATGACCTTTTGGGAACTGAGAATAAAAATTGCAGTAAGAAATGATCATTTAAAAATTTTTTTTTCAAGAGGACCATTTCTGTTTGAAGAGGAATGTGAAGTAGACCGGCAACTAATCGGTGACCTCGGCAATTGGGGCCACAACATCATCAGAGATCCATGCCTGATTCATCTTGATGAAAGTCAAACGATCCACATTATCTGTGGAAAGCCAGATGCGTTTGTCTGTAATGACTCCTCCAGCTGTGCTGAAGGTCCGCTCAGATATGACGCTGGCTGCTGGGCAGGACAACACCTATGGTGTGGCGAGCGAGCTCGGGCCATTCATCATTTTGGATACCCAGAAGTCCATTGGGTCCGGAACATATCCAAAAACACCGGTGTTGAGTCTCAGATAGTCATGCACCATGATCTTTAACTGGTCTCTGTGTGTTGTATGTGTGCCCTGCATTACATGCGTTGGTAAGGTGGTAAATAAAGATTGCCAGAGGTCACCCATTAGGCTTCTGCCACAATGACTGCTGCGGCTACTTGGCACTCTACTGCTGTCACGTTGCTGATGTTGTTCCACCGTGACATTTGAAGAACGTGAAGCAGACGCAACAGATGTCTCCAGATGATCAGCACGGTCTCCAATTCCTTCATTTTACTCTCTATTTGGGACGGTGGAAGGAAAGTGCTGAGTTTTGTTTTGTACCGGGGATCCAGGAGGGTGGCCACCCAGTAACTGTTGTTCATTTTGATAGCCTTAATGCGAGGATCATGTTGCAGGAAATTGAGCATCCAAGCACTCATGTGAGAGATGGAGCCTTGATTTCCCAAGCCTCTGGGTCGAGGGGAACTAGCAAACTGATCTACCTCCTCCTCCTCCTCCGCTTCCTCCGGCACAGCGTCAGCACAGCCCTGACTTGCCTCAGATGCTGCACCCTGAGAGCTGAGGCGACGCCTTGCACTAGCCCTGGACCCCGAACCACTGCCTAATGAAGACCGATAAAGTTGTGAAACTGTCGGGCCTTGTGGATTTGACGGAGAGAAAGGCTCTGTGTCCGCATCTGTGTCCATCTCCTCCTCCGTGGCTGGTGTGACCTTCTGTTTCAGAGTGTACAATGATTGTTCCAGAACTAAGATCACCACAATGCTCATGCTGACAAGGGGATTGTCCGCACAGACCATTTTGGTGGCTTCTTCGAAACTCACAAGGATGGTGCAGAGTTCTTTCACCTGCCTCCACTCTCAGTGGCTCAACACCCCGAGGTCCGCACCGCTGCTTGTCAGGCCATGTGTCACTTCGTACTGCGTAATGGCATTGCACTGCTGCCACAATCACTGAAGCATGTGGAGGGTGGAATTCCAGCATGTTGCCATGTCAACAATGAGATGGTTGACGGGGAGGCTGAGCTGACGCTGTAACGCAGCCAGCCGGGACGAAGCAGGGTGTGAACGGCGGAAGTGTGAGCTCAGACCTCGAACCTTCCTCAGCAGGCAGTCCAGACCCAGGTAGCGCTTCAGAAATTTCTGGACGACGAGGTTCATGACGTGTGCCAGGCAAGGGATGTGCTCCAGCCTACCTATTTTAAGGGCGGCCAGGAGTCTTCGACCGTTATCGCATACCACCTTGCCTGGCACAGGGTTCTTGTCACCCAGCAGGATTGACCGGCTTCCTTCTCCTCCTCTGATGGCATCAGCGATTCGGCATCAGAGCAGACAAAATCATCCTCTTTGGCCTCTTGATCTTTTGAAATGCCTTCTGACCCCAACTGCATTTTGTCATCAAAGAGGTCTTCAGAAAATGGATTATCCACAGTGGTGGTACATGAGTTGACATTTGGGCTGCCTTCGCTTCATGTTGGACGGATGCTGATGATGATGATGACGACATTTGTGGCCGTTATATATATAAAAGTCGGTCCCCAATCATAGGCAAATTATATACTGAGTCCTGTATGGTTCACAGAGGCAGGTTCTCCAAGCCTGCTAACAATGCTTGCAAGTAGTAATGGTGGAACCAATAAAAAATTTCAAAGACTTTAATATTTCCTTGTTAAAAAACACATCTCACTGACATTAATCCATACGAAATAGAGTGTCAGGTAATGCAACAAATTACAGGATAGGATACTCAGTATTTAGTTGCGGCCATCCATGCCGTTCAAACGCATCAGTCCATTAAATCGCTCCCAACCACGAGGAGCAGGAGACGCCGACCACCAGAGCGGGCAAAGACCGCGCAAAGTGCGACGTTTCGGGGAGAACTCCTCCCCTTCTCAAGCATATGCGTCATAGGTACCACCTCCTTAAAAAGGTAAGTAGAAGTCAGGTAAGACAAGCTTTAACCCTTTCACAACATACAAAATATAAAACCATTACAAAAACATCCTAAGGTTAAAACATTCATTGAGACCTTTCGGGGCTAATGTTTCTAAGGTAGCTATCCAATACGCCTCTCTTTTTAATAGGCGATCGGTGATATAAGATTAATTATCAACCCATATTCTCTCAAGCACACACCAGCGTATTTCACCCCACGTCGTGTCGGGCTTCAAAGAAATGTCTCGCTACGGTGGCTCTCCATAAGATTTAGTTTCTGCTTTCACAGTGCATCCCTGTTTCTTTTTTATCTGATCGCCACTTTATGTTCATTAAATTCTGACTTCACTGGTCCTCATGGTTTGCCCAACATAGACAAACCCACATGGACATTTAACATGTAAATAACGCCCTCACTATCGCAGTGTGGAACCCTTTGATTTGATGGGGTAAACTTTCAAGGGGTTTGGATACTCCCCCCCTTTATTATATTCAAAACAATTTTGACAGTGTAAGCAGGCAAAGTGCCTGTCCGTGTACTCTTAAACAAGGTCTGTTTCCTTGAAGTTTGGGGTTTTTTATATCGGATGACATAAATTTGCTCCCCTTTACAGTTTTTCCTTTTCCCGATATATCAATCTAGGGGGATCCCTGAACGGTGGCCATATTTTACGTCATTCCTCAATATTTTCCAAATGTTTTTAAGATGGTTTGTTTAATTAACCCTGCAGGGCGATCATATACAGAGTTTAAAATTAAACCTATTATCTAGACTTTTTTTCTTTTTATTATCTTGCAACAATGTTGTTCGGGGGATTGACAGAACTTCCTGTCCCACTTTCTGTATTCCTCTCTATCATACCCTCTAGATGGAACTTATTAATTAACTCTATCATGGCCACCTGGTAATCTTTATCAGTGGAACAGATCCTTCTAGACCTTATAAATTGCGATCGGACAATCCCCTTGAATACTTGGGGGGCATGTTGACTTCTATGATGCAAAATATTATTGCGGTCGATTTCTTTAGAATACAGGGACGTACATAATGAATTATTTTCTCGGCGTACAAGAACATCCAAGTATGATATAGTGTTGGTATCTTTAGTTATGGAGAATTGAATTAATGGATGTATCTGGTTAAGATATTCCATAAATTCACCCAACCGGGACTCTGAACCAGACCACAACAAAATTTTTTTTACCATATCTCTTTTTTCAATATCAGATGTTTCTCCTGTCTGAAAATACATTTTACATCTTATATTTCTACAGAATCTGTAAAAATCTACTGTAAAATCAAAAAGTCCCATATCTTGATCGGGTACAAAGTTCAAACCTTATCTTTTAAGGTCCCTTTGAACAGTATTCAGTTCCTTGGAAGAAATATTCATAATTAACTTAGTTGGTTTTTATTGCGATTCCTCGCCGGTCTCTTTTCTATAGGCAGACACTGGGCTCCTGCTCCTGCGTCTTCTTCTGCTGAATTTTTTTCTAAAAAATCTTTATGCATGACATCCTTCTGTAGAATACCTCTTTCATTTGAAATGAAATGGTAAAATTTAATAAAAAACTAAGGAAAAACACTCAGTTTGATCCCGAAGTCAAATCGGCATCACTTGAAGTGTTTCAACAACTGGTCTCTAAAGAGATAACAGATAAATGGTCTTCCATTACTAGGCAGAGAAATAAAAACGTAACTAGGAAGGAGAGAAATGCCATTAGAGAAATTAAAAGAAGATGATTCTATCATTATAAAAAAGGCAGATAAGGGGGGGGGGCGACTGTAGTTATGGATTTTCAGCCATCCCTACAAGAAGCCCACCCCCAATTAGAGGATAGCCAAAATAACAAACCTCTTAGAGAAGATCCCACTATCACTTGGTCTCATAAAATACAAGATTTGTTACAAGAGTCTATTGATAAAAACATCATCTCTATTCAAAAAAAAACAAATTTTTAAACTAAAAACAATCCGGGGGTGCCCATTTTTTATATTGTCCCCAAAATTCATAAATCTATAGAAAAACCCCCTGGACGTCCTATCGTTTCAGGGATAGATTCTCTTTTGGAACCACTGTCAGCTTATGTTGACATGCATCTTCAGTCATACATTAAAAGGGAACCCACTATATTACAAGATACGGGGCAGTTCCTTAGGGCCATTTAAAGATATTGACTGTGCTAGACACTTGGCTCTGCACACTCATATCAAGGTCCCTTTTCCCCTAATTTCCAGCGGTGGAAGGAAGAATGGCAGTAAGAATACACTCTGCCAAGATGGCAATTTGACCAATGGAAAAATTGCATTTTTGATGCAAACCCTTGGCTTAGTCCTTACTGAAAATATTTCCGTTTTGGGGGGCCAAATGTACTTGCAGCTGCAGGGGGCAAACTATGGGGTCCCCTGTGGCGCCCAAATTACGCTAACCTCTACATGATGTCCTTTCGAGAAACAGTATGTACATGTATCTGAATATGCTGGGGATATACTGACATGGTTTCGTTACGTCAATGACGTTTTTTTTGTTGTGGTCTGTTCGAGTCCCAGTTAGGTTTAATTTATGGAATATCTTAACCAGATACATCCATTAATTCAAATTTTCCATAACTAAAGATACCAACACTATATCATACTTGGATGTTCTTGTACGCCGAGAAAAAATTCATTATGTAAAGTCCCTGTATTCTTAAAAAAATCGACCGCAATAATATTTTGCATCATAGAAGTCAACATGCCCCCCAAGTATTCAAGGGGATTTTCGATCGCAATTTATAAGGGCTAGAAGGATCGTTTTCCCCTGATAAGATTACCAGGTGGCCATGATAGAGTTAATAATAAGTTCCATTCTAGAGGGTATGAAAAGAGAGGAATACAGAAAGTGGGACTGGAAGTTTTTTCAATCCCCAGAACAAACATTTTTGCAAGAAATAAAAAGAAAAAAAGTCTAGATAATAGGTTTAAATTTTATCTCTGTATATGATCGCCATGCCCAAGGTTAATTAAACAACCATCTTAAAACATGGAAAAGATATTGAGGAATGACGTAAAATATGGCCATCTGTTCAGGGATCCCCCTAGATTGATATATCGGAAAGGAAAAACTGTAGGGCAGCAATTGATGTCATCCGATATAAAAAAAACGCAAACTTCAAGGAAACAGACCTTGTTTAAGAGTAAACGGACAGGCCTTTTGCCTGCTTACCTGTCCCAAATTGTGCGAATATAATAAAGGGGGACAGTATCCAACACCCTTAAAGGTTAACCCCATCAAAATCAAAGGGTTCCACACTTGCGATAGTGAGGGCGTTATTTACATGTTAAAATCCTTTTGGGTTTGTCTATGTTGGGCAAACCATGAGACCAGTGAAAGTCAGAATTAAAAAGAACATAAAGGGGCGATCAGATTAAAATAGAAACAGGGATGCACTGTGAAAGCAGAAACTAAATCTTATGGAGAGACCACCGTAGCGAGACATTTCTTTGAAGCCCGACACGACGTGTGTGAACTATGCTGGTGTGTGCTTGAGAGAATTGGGTTTGATAATAAATCTTATATTTACCGATCGTTATTAAAAAAGGGGAGGCGTTATTGGATAGCTACTTAGAAACATTAGCCAAGAAAGGTCTCAATGAATGTTTTTAACCTTAGGATGTTTTTGTAATGGCTTTATATTTTGTTTTGTTGTGAAAGGGTTTAAAAGCTTGTCTTAACTGTCTTCTACTTTCCTTTTTAAGGAGGTGGTACTCTATGACGCATATGCTTGAGGAAGGGGAGGAGTCCTCCCCCAAACGTCGCACTTGCTGCGCGTCTTTGCCCCCTCTGGTGGTCGGGTCTCCCTGCTCCTCGTGGTGGGAACGATCAATGACTGATGCGTTTGAACGGCTGGGATGGGCCCCCAACTAAATACTGAATATCCTATCCTGTAATTTGCTGCATTACCTGACATCTATTTCGTATGGATTAATGTCAGTGAGATGTGTTTTTTAACAAGGAAATATTAAAGTCTTTGAAATTTTTTATTGGTTCCACCATTACTACTTGCAGACATTTGTGGCCGTGACTGGGAGGATGAGGAGGTAAGACTGCTGGATGCAGGTTGCATTAACCACTGAAGAACAGATTGGCGATGCTGTTCGTTACTGAGATCCACAGGGCACCGACCCAGCGATGACAGGCCTGATGGTCCTGCAACCAACGATCCACTGGATTGCGTGTCGTCGCCAGAAAATGGAAAAGGGGCACCTCCTTCATACCTCACCTCCATGTCCACACCCCTCTTTGCCACTACCACCTGCAGTTCGCTCCATTTTCAGAAATATAAAATGTAAAAGGTATGGGAAAAGTTTTTTGACAGTCTCTTATTGGAAAGACGGCAAATCACAGCTATTCTTTAAATCCATTAATTTCCAACAACTAGGATTAGAAACAGAATTGTTTCTATCAAATATCTGTGAAATGCGGTCTGGTGGAAGAACCGTAACACAAAATCAACAGTGTTCTTCCTTCAGTCCCTGAGATTTACAACTGCCCAGTAGGACTAGAAGTTGATAGTTTTCAACAAACTATCGTACAAATGCACGATTAACGCCAAACTGAGACGCACTGAGTGAAATAGAAGTATTAAAAAGTTATATGGATTAATATGGCGGCCTTCGCACCACTGACTACAGGTGTAATTTACTATCAAATATGTATAACACAATATGCGTACAACTGAGCTCTATGCGCCAAACAGACGCACGGACTGCAATAAGAGTATTTAAATGTTATATGGATTAATATGTAGGCCGTCGCACAACTGACAACAAGCGTAATTCACTATAAAATATGTATAAAACAATATGCGTACAACTGAGGTCTTTGCGGCAAACTGACGCACAGACTCCAATAAGAGTATTTAAATTTTATATTAATTAATATAGCGGCCTTTGAACCACTGACTAAAGGCGTAATTTACTATCAAATCTGTATAACACAATAGGCGTACAACTGAGCTCTCTGCGCCAAACAGACGCACGGACTGCAATAAGAGTATTTAAATTTTATATGGATTAATATGGCGGCCTTTGCACCACTGACTACAGGCGTAATTTACTATCAAATATGTATAACACAATATGCGTACAACTGAGCTCTTTGCGGCAAACAGACGCACGGACTGCAATAAGACTGAGCTCTATGCGCCAAACAGACGCACGGACTGCAATAAGAGTATTTAAATGTTATATAGATTAATATGGCGGCCTTCCCACCACTGACAACAAGCGTAATTCATTATAAAATGTGTATAAAACAATATGCATACAACTGAGCTCTTTGCAGTAAACAGACGCACGGACTGCAATAAGAGTATTTAAATTTATATGGTTTAACATGGCGGCCTTCGCACCACTGACTACAGGCGCAATTTACTAGGAAATATGTATAACACAATTTGCGTACAATTGAGCTATATGTGCCAAACAGATGCACGAACTTCAATAAAACTATTTAAAAGTTATAGGGATAAGTTATGCCGTTTTTTGAGAACACTGACACGCAATGATTGGAATAGAACTGAAAACACAGGGACAATTTCAACTCCTATCAGAGGTCTGCTGGCCAAAAAAGTGGTAAAAAACAATTATTTTTCAATTGAAGATCACAGAGCACACTGAGCTGCAAAATATCTTCCTTTCAGATGCCTCTCCTCCTGCCAACCCCCCCCCCATGTCATCCCCTCCTGCAGCTGCACACACAAGTAGATATCCTTAAAACTTTCTCTAACTAAATAAGAAGTGAAATTCTCTAATCTAACTCTATTCTAGGCTGTAGGTAGGTGGATAGTTTCTTATATTAGAAAAGACTATCTCTCAATGCTGTTAGAACAGCTATTGGTTCAAACGCAGAGAGACACGTCCTGCTGTGAAGTGTGATAGACAGAGTATGAGCTCAAACAGGAAATGCAGTTGCATAGATAAAACGAGGTCATGTGATTTTTTTCAGCCAATTAGAACCATACACCGCAAAGTGGTGACGTTGTACATCCGCCTTACCCACCTCTATCCTCTGAGCTGATGGCGCGATAGTAATAGATTATCTGTAAGATTGCCACCTAAACTATCGCGTGATCGGAAATTTCCGATAAGCCTAAATCCGTGCCGATTTCAACTTTTGCTGATAATATCACTCATCCCTAATGAGGTGCACTAACGGAAGTGCAAGGGAAATCTAACAATTAGAGACAAAGCAGTGAGGAAGAGTTGTAGAAAATACTGCTATTGCTTGTATACACACATGACAGTTTTTTTCTGAAACTTCTCCTGAAAGTAAAGCTACAGATGTAGCAGAGTCCAGCTTCACTAAGCATAAGACTGTCTTTGTTGCCCGTAGCAACCAATCAGAGTTCAGCTTTAATTTATTTTACTGTTCTCAAAAAATAAAAAAAAGCTGAGCTCTGATTGGTTGCTATGGGCAGTAAGGGCAGTTTTATGCTTAGACAGTTTTCATAAATGAGGCCCAATGTTCCCAGTAAGCCTTTGTGACAAGTGAATGGTTAAGTTAGGATTGAGTTGGGTTCGCTCTAAGCTAGACAAAACACATAACCACATTAAAAAGTAAATTAATGTACAGAGCTCTTATAATTATCTATAAAGTAGACAAGAATACAATGCTACATAAGATCCAGGTAAATATTATTAAACAGTATCTAAGTTTGTTACCCTTAATTTGTCTATATCTCTGGTGGCCTGGAGGTTAAAGTGTTAATTATTTTTCCCCAAAAAAAGGGCTTTGAAGGGGGTTGATGTTTGTATCACTGGTGGTGTAGAGCAATGAAGAGGTTATTGCCAGAATCTTCAGATGGTCTAGGTTATTGAAGGGGTAAATGTAAGGATCTCTGGTTGTCTGGAGAAGAGAAGGGATTAATGTAAGGATACTAGTGGTTACTTCTCCAAGCTACACCATTGACTGTAACATTTTGGGCGATATGTCAAAAAGGTGCTTCCAGAGATTTTTTAAGGCTTTTTTAAATGATGAAATGCCCTTTAAAAAAAAAACCCTCAAAAATCTGGATGGGGATGCCGTATGATTTTTTAAGCGCCAAATTTTTGGCGTATATAAAAAAAAAAAGGTGCAACATATCATTCTTCTTTTTTAATAGCCTACTTTAGGCACATTCAAAAGTGTCATCCTGGCAAAAAATGTGCCAGTTTTGGTTTACAACATTTCTTTATATGAGAATACGGTGACAACGGTTTTTGTGCAAAATACACCAAAAAAATTATGCAGCACAAATGGACAGCCCGCCCTTTGTGTTTCCCAACACTGATCAAAGGGGTTGAAGGGAAGGGTAAGATAACTGAACAACTGTAAAGCAGGACAGGACATGAGAGAGAAAGGGAGAGAGATAGATACGTGGTTAATAGAGATCGGCGAATTGATTCTAACGAAGTGGAATTCATTTAGAATTCGGGAAAAAATTTCGGTTCGACAAAGCAAAAGATTGGGGTGATTCGCGGGAAGAAGCATTTTTTTTAATTGCTAAAAGGGCCAAAGCACATGGGGTTACATGGGGCAAGAACTCTGGGAGAAAAAGGGGACCCTCAAGACATTTTCGACATAATCAATCAAGACCGCAGATTCTGTGCGTCACAGCAATTTTTAAGGGGGAACAGCACCCGCCTTCTACATTCCCTCGTGTGTCCTGGCATAGCGTCTCGCTGCTGAGCCTGCTCTTACACAGATCTCATTAAACAGTTTTACTTGCGTTTGGGGGAGGGGAAAAAGACATTACAAGTCTGTTACTTGCTCACCCCACTAGTGTTCGCTCTGCTGCTACACAGATCTCATTATACATTTTATTCAGCAGTGTGGAGGGGAAAAAGCCACATTGTCTGTTACTTCTCACCACTTTCGGACCCTTTTTGCTTTAACAACTCATCGAAAGAAGCGCTTTTATCAGAGACGGGGCCAGTGAATAAATTTTAATGCCACCACGTTTTTTAATTTTTTTAGTTTGTGGGGGCTTCTCCAAGGGTGTCAAGGGTGGGTTAAAAACTGCCCCTATACATTGCAATCTCACTTTTTTTATTTTTAGGGATTTCAAACTAAAAAACCCCAAATCCTGATAGTGTTGTAAAATTTGGGAATTTCTTTTTTTTCCATTATTTTTAAATTTCCCTGCTTTTTTATTGAGAATTTAAAAATTTTAGTAAACCATTCAATCCTTATTAAGCGTATTTGGGGGTTAAAAAACAACCCCTTTTTTTTCCGCCTTATTTTTAAAATTTTTCCCCCCTGTATTATAGGGAATTTTAAATTTAAAAAATCCCTCAATCCTGTGTTACTGTTTTTTGGAATTTTAAATACAGACTGATTTTTTTTTCGCCATTATTTAAATTCTCCATTGTATTAGGAATTTCAGATTTAATAACCACCATCCCGTGTTTTTTTGTATTGATTGAAATACAGACCTCTTTTTTGTCCGCCATCATTTAAATTTCCCTGCTGTATTATTAGGGGAAATTTTTAAAATTTAAATAACCACCAATCCTGTGGTTACTGGGGTATGGGGTTGAAAACAGACCGCTTTTTTTTTTCCCCCATCATTTAAATTTCTCCTGCTGTATTTTTAGGGAATTTTAAAAATTTAATAATCCACTCAACCCGGTTTTTTGTTTTTATTGGGGTTTGAAAAAGACCCTTTTTTTTTTCCGCCATTTTTAAATTTCTCCTCTTCATTGGAATTTCAGATTTAAGTAACCCCCTTTTTCACGTGTTACTGTTATATTTTGGGGTTGAAAAACAGACCGCTTTTTTGTCCACCAAATTTTTTAAAAATTCTCCGTTTTTATTAGGGGAAATTTAATTCAAGTAATCCACTCAATCCTTGTTACCGTTGTACTGCGATTTTAAAAATGGCCCTTTTTTTTTTCCGCCCTTATTTTAAAATTTTTTCCCCCTTATTTTTTTGGGGAAATTTAAAAAATTAATTTTTCCATCAAACCCGTTTACTTTTTTGGGGTGAAAAACAGACGTTTTTTCCGCCATTTTTAAATTTCTCCTTTTATTAGGGAATTTCAGATTCAAAATCCACTTACCTGTGTTACTGTTTATTGGGGGTTGAAATAAGACCTCTTTTTTTTTCCCCATTTTTTAAAATTTTTCCTTTTTATTTGGGGGAAATTTTTTTTTTCAAGTAAATCCAATCAAAAAATGTTTACTGTTAAATTGGGGGGAAAACAGGGGGTTTTTTTTTCCGCCATTTTTTAAATTTCTCTGTTTTTTTAGGGAATTTAATTCAATAACCACTTCACCCTGTTTACTTTTTTTGGTTAAATACAGAGTGTTTTTTTCCGCATTATTTTAAAATTTCTCCTTGTATTTTTGGGAATTTTAAATTTAAAAATCCACTAAACCTTGTTTCTGTTTTTTTGGGGGTTGAAATACAGACCCTTTTTTTTCCCCAATTTTATTTCTCCTGTTTATTTGGGGAAATTTAATTCAATAATCCCTCAAAACCCGTTTATGTTGTTGGGATTTGAATACAGCCGGTTTTTTTTTCCCCCATTATTTAAATTTCTCATTTTTTAAGGAATTTCAGATTCAAGTAAACACTCAATCCTGGGTTTTCTGCGTATTGGGGTTTAAATCAAGACTCCTTTTTTTGTCCGCCTTATTTAAATTTCCCTTTTTTAGGGGTTTTTAGATTTTAAGGAATCCACTCAATCCGGTTTTTCGTTGTATTGGGGTTCAAATACAGAGTGCTTTTTTTCCGATTTTTAAATTTCTCCCCGCTTTTTATTAGGGATTTTTTAAAATTCAAGTAATCCACTCAATCCCCGGTTTTCTGTTGATTGGGATTGAAATACAGACCCTTTTTTTTCCCCCATATTTACATTTCTCCTGTTTTTATTAGGGAATTTCAGATTCAAGTAATCCCCTCAATCCGTGTTACTGTTTGATTGGGATTGAAACACAGACCGCTTTTTTTGTCCGCCATTATTTTAAATTTCCCTGCTGTTTTATTTGGAATTTTAAAACAAGTAATCCACTCAATCCTGGTTTTTACTGTTTATTGGGATTAACTACAACCCCGCTTTTTTTTGTCCGCCATTATTTAAATTTCTCCGCTGTTTATTAGGGAAATTTTTAAAATTTAAGTAACCCTCAACCTGTGTTTTGGGTTTATTGGATTGAAATACAGATGCTTTTTTGTCCCCCATTTTAAATTTTACCAGCTATTTTTAGGGAAATTTTAATTCGGGAATCCACTCATTCCTGTTAGTGTTTCACGGAGTAAAATACAGAGATTTTTTTTTTCCACCTCATTTAAATTCACCTGGGCTATTATTAGGGAATTTCAGATTTCTGGGAATCCCTATCCTTTTTGTTTTACCCTTGGGGTCAAATACAGTGTGTTTTTTGCCCCTCTATACATTTTAATTTCACCGTTCTTTCAGTAGGGAATTTTATATCCGGATCTCAAGCCTGTTTTGGGCCCTTTGGAGTCAAATAGAGTGTTTTTTTTTCACCCATAAACATTTAATTTTTACCTGTTCATTTTTGTAGGGGAATTTAAATCCAAGGGTTAATTTTTCCCCCTTGTTTTTTTTGGGGTGAAATACGCGTGGCGTTTTCTGCCACATACAGCCTAAATCCATCAACTTCAGACCGTGGGGGATTTTTTTCTTGGCCAAGGGTTTAATTTTTTCCCTTTTTTTGGAGAATTTTGGGGGTTAAATCCAGTGCTTGTTATTTCCCACATACATCTCAAATCCATCTCTGGGATATTTCTATTGTGGCAAAAAGTTTAATTTTTCATTTATTTGCTGATCTGTTTAAAAACTGATACATGTAGACCCCCCCCCCCCCCAAAAGAGGAAGGGTTCATCAGTAATTTTGTTGACGCCAATCATTTTCCATTCTTTTGATCTTTAGTGTCCACTTCATTTGTCAAAAATCCACATGCTAAAACCAAAAAGAACAGGATTGAACCCAAAAAAAGAAATAGGCATATGTTCTGTGTTTTTTTTTCCACTCCCAGATTAAAAAAAGGTAAAACCCAAAAATGTGGGGAATTTATAGAGTGGGGAGGTGAAACAGCATTTGAAAACCACAGAGTGGTCGACTGAGAAGGCCAGTTTTCAGCAGCATGAGGAACTTTATAGTGAGGGGTACAGCACAGAATCTCTTTAAGGCCCTGAAGAGTAGGGGGGGGGGGGGGGCAATTTCATCCCTGGTAAGATGGTGGGGGTAAAGGACAGCTGGCACAATTGTGGAATCAGGGGGTAGCAGCATCAGGGAATAGCTGAGGCAGGTACCAAAAAAAAATCCAGGGGTTTAGGTCTGCTCAAAGTGCTGCCTGGGGGTACCTAAACACTAGGAGTGAAGAAAGCTGCTCATAACAACCCAGACTCAGTTTTCTGCTGAGGGCTGTACTGCTCGTAAACCCCCCCCCCCCACCCTCCACACAGCCGTGGCGTGGTACATAGCACCCGATGAACCCCAGGGCAACCCGCAAGAGGATACCATGGGGGCCCGATAGGCGTGGCCAACTGACTACATAGGATGTCCCCTAATATTGATTTTTCCCTTCTTGGCAGGTGAAAAAATTCCCCTTTGGACCCGGAATAAGGGTCCAAGAGGGGTGGGGCCAGAAGTATCCCTCTTCCGAATGGTCAAACACTGTCCCTACCAGGCAAATCAGCATGCATAGGCCTCTGCCAAATACCGGGACTCCCTGCCCCCATCTCCACGTATCGCCACAATTGCCCGGGTTTCTACCTAATCCTCCGTTGCTCCGCTACTCTCCTTCACCTGAATAAAAAATCCACTCATTTCGCCAGACACTGCTTGTGCCCCAAGCTTCTTCCTCCAGTTCAGCCCCCACGGACCATTGACCGAGAGATTTTATCGCCACGTCTCCATCCCCGAC